>JAXIUT010007136.1:0-27901 GCA_035586675.1 Eurytoma californica
AAATGATAAGTACACTTCATACTTATTAAAATCTTAATTATTCGATTGTTATAACATTACATTGGAAATATTGTTGAAATTTTATAAAAAAAAATTGGAATAAAATAAATAAAAAAGTTTATTATGAATTGAATAATATTAAAAATGCGTTAATTAGTATTTATATTTTTCATTTAGAAAATATGTTGAGCATACTGATGTGCGATTAATATAGATTAAAAGTTTAACCTAATTTTTCAAGTAAAAAATATGTATCCGTCCTCTTTTTATGTTTTCTTCATTCATAGCATTGTTGAATTATTTTATACTAAATAGATAAGTAAATTAAATAGGCTACGTTATTATCCAAGTGTTATTTTGCGTTTGTACAGATGTGATTTTGTCAAGGCACACATTACATCATTAATGACGTTATAAAAAATTTATCGAACAATGACATATGATGCAGAAATATTTATTGCGTAAACAATTTTACTATATTTTTTGTCGATATAATAAGGAATTTAAGGTTTTATAATATGTCTTAATTACAATGGAGTAGTTTATATTTGAGTTCGAGATTTGTTTTCATTAGAATCTGTTTTTCATTAGAGACAGATTCTTTTAATGAAAAAGTTAATTAAATATCTAATGCTTTAACTGTGTCAACTACCAATATTTTTGAGTAATGTAAATATTTCAACTGGTAAGAAATGTATAACATACAGAGATAGTTTCTATAATTCTTTAAATAAACATTACGCTTTATTAGTTTATTATTATTTCCTAAAATAAATTTTTTTAATTTCTTTCTATGTAAAGATAAGTGGCACGCATAGTTTTTAAAGACACTTGTTATTAGTTTAAATATTATTATCTGAATTTTTTTATGAGTTAAGCGAACATGAAATGTTGTAGAATTATTCGATGAAATTTATAAAGCAAATGAAAGTAACAAACATATAGAACTCAACAAAAAAAGTACTAAAGAATGAAAGTTTCATACATGAAATATACGACATAAATTATGTTGTTATCTTTAATTTTTGTACCAAATAAATGAGTACAATAGTCGCTTGTATTAATAATAAATATTAATAAAATTGTCGCAAATTATATTTACGTTCAGTGTAAATGTCACTAATATCGTTAATCCAGCTACCGCTTTCGAACGATAAGAAACGGTAGATAATTTCGCGGATTCACACTTAGCATTCACATTCGCGGAAGCACACCCACACAAGATAAAATCAAGATAACCCGAGAAAAGTGCTCAAAATTAAAAGTTTACAAATATAGTCAAATGGTACCGACCCTGGACAACGAGGACAGCTTCAGCATTTTCTCCAAATTGCGCGTGGTCGTTTTTCCAAAATTTGCTTCCTGCATGATTCTCTCGAGGGCGCGATTTAATCGCAACGGCCATTATTTCACAACGCCCACGGCATAATTCTCACTGCCCTTTTCTCGCTCTCTCTTTCTCGCCGTAGAAAAAGGAGGACGGCACCAGAACAAAAAGTGTCGCGCGTCGCCCCGGAGTGCCGACCGCCTGATTGCGACCGCATAGAAGAACTGGCGATACGTTAAAGAGCCGCGGGACTCGCGGTACGCTCGAGATATATAGGCGCTTCCTGAGAGGCCGCGTATTGCAACTTATGTGAATGTACACAAGAGCGCGCGTTGTATTTGGAGAAAAAGGCGAGATACGAAGAGTATGTGTATAACACGTATCCTCACGCATGCTTTGTCGCGCGACTTTTTTTTTGTATTTTTTTTTATTTTATGACTCTCACCCACAGCTGTTTGAAAACGTAATTATCATTATTCTTGCACGCCCGATCGCGCTTCGCTCCCATTGGAGAAGCGCTCCTCCCCGGCTTGGCTTTGAGCGAGTGTGATTTAGCGCTGTGTGTGCACATTTTGTTTGTAATCCGAGATTTCTCAATTAAACATCTTCTATATCACTGTCTTAGTGCAATTTATTAATTTATTTCTCGATGTTAATTGTTTTATGTTCTTTCAATAAATCGCGACTTATTCATCAATAAAGTATCGACTTAATTAATAACTTGACTGGAAGTCGGAATAATAGAGACGTTCAGCTTTCGCTTAAGTTTGCAGATTAAGCAAAATAAAGGAATTTCTTAAAAAATAGACACACTGAGTAATTGCAGAATAAAAACAAAAATTCTATGCAACGCATTATCAGCCTTTAATCTTTAATTGATTTAAAAAAAAAGGAAATGCAATGATTCTTACATAACAGATAATAAGAAACAAAAGAACGTAGTTAATTTTCAATTTTATCAATTCACTTTTTTATCCCAACGATTTCTCTCGTTCTTTTGTCGTCGTCATCAATTTGTCAAACATAATAAAAGCCGATGCGGCAAATACAACCAACTGCTCGCAAACAGAAGTTCGAATGTTATTCCTCGTTGTTTTATACTACGGAGGCGCGTACAAGGCTTGGGTCCCTTTCTTCGCGCTGGTCCGCTAATAAAAATTTTTCCACTGCGAGGCAAGAGGCAACACGCGGCGTCAGTTGAGCCAATTGAATTGCTCGGCAAACTAATAAGGAGCCGCGCGGCTTCTGCGCCGCTTTAATCGAGGGTGCAGCCTCGTTCTCGCTTCGCGCGCGCTTTAAACCGTTTGCTTTTACCGAGGCAAATACACCGCGATCCTCGCGGCTTTAAATTACAAAAGCGCGCCGAGCCGGGGATCCGCGATATGCCGGCAGCGCCGCAGTGCCGCTGGGACCACGTAGGCAATCGCGTCGAAGTGCCAATTGGGAAATGGATAGGTTCGTAAGAGACTCTTGGAGATGATTTAGCTAAGCTCTATAGACATGTTTCATTTAATTTCTTTTTAAATTGTAATTCTTTAAGCTCTGTAAGATTTTTTTCACTAGATAGAAGGTTAAAATAATTGAAGAGGATTGGTCAATGTACGGTTAAAATTGCCTACTTACTTCTTCAGAGAAAGCGGTGAGAATTTTCTATTTAATTATACAAAAGGAATGCCCAGAGATTCACTTCTTCAATTCATTCATTTTTTGTGAATTATTTAAAAAAATGTAAAGATACAATTTAAAATTGTGTTATTTATTAAAGGTTTTCTTTATTATTATTTCTTTCTCACTACTTTTTTTAAAGATACAATTTTTGTTTAAGCTTTATTACCAATTTGTGTCTTATAAGTTGTGTGGAAATCAAGTGATAATAAGCGTTGATACGGAAAATAAAGAAAAAATAAAAAACTTGGCAAAAACTAATATACTACGTAGAGTGAACAACTATTAAATCAATAATTTAATTTTCTTTTTACCAACACTTTTTATGTTTGCTCGAAACATATAAACTATTGTACTTATTTGATTTATCATCATTGCACATATTTATCGGTTTTTTATTGGTATTGGAAATAATAGTAATTAATCTACCTGGTTGAACCCTGTATTTAATGGTTGCAATAATTGTCTATTAAAATAATCATCCTAACATTTTAATTATTTATTAATGTTAAACGATATGTGCGCAGACGAATAAATATTAACGAATGAATATTATGTAACTACTGCATACTGTATCGAAAAATGTAATTAACTGCTTTCAGCATTTTGGTGAAAATAGTAATCTTTTCTTATTTATAAATTTTGTTCGCGCAAAATTTACGTAAAATACGTGGATTTATGGAGCTATAAGACATACAATCTAGAAAAATCAACGTAAATCTTAAATCCACGTAAATGCAAATACAACTACAGGGGTACTTGGGTTATTGGGTTATTGGGTTATTAGATTCAATCCACGTATTTTTCGTGAATTTTGTGCGAATAGACCCACCGATTATATTAATAATGTTTTAGAATTTCAATTATGCCAAGTAACGTAAATTATGTAACATAGTGCAAGATAAACAACTATAACAATTTATTGCGAGATTAATAAGTCAATTATTGAAAAAATAATCGTTTAACAAAAAACTAATAATTACCTTCGACCATTGTTTATAAATTACACGATGTTTTGCCTAGTTGTAACACACCGTCAAAATTAATTAACCAATTTTTACTATAATAGAATAAATTATTTAATAATCAAAACTTTTATTTAATACTAAAATTAACACTGCAGAATATCACTAGTTTCATACCATACAAGATGTTGAAAATAAAAAAATATAGTGTAAAGAAAATTTAGTTAAATCTAACGCGTTTTCTTTTACGAAATGACTGACCGTTACGGTGGGAAGCAACTGAACGGACTACTAAACGCAATTTAACAAGTTACGTCTTCGCATGCGTAGCCAGTGATATAAAGGCATTAGAGTAGGGAATCGAAGCATTCGATGAAAAAGTCTAATGTTTATCTCGCAGCTGCGTGACGTGATCTTCGCAAACTTGAAAGTGATAATACAATCACAATAAAAAGAAAAAGTCTTTTAAGCATTATTTAACGACTTGTGATTCAACAAATATAATACTAGAAGGCTCGAAATTTTCGATTTTTGGATGCAATAATTCCATCTTTATAAATTAAATACTTTTTAATTTTGTTTAAATTAACAAAAAATTGTAAAAATAATTTTACTGGGAATTGGAAGAACGAACACTTTTTTTTGTTAAACAAGCAGCTCATACCTGTCGACTTCTATTCCAAAACGATTTGACAGCCTGTTGACAATTATCTACTAATGAGCCGTACGATTTAGCCGTTTTATTACTGCCGATCGAAGAAGACGATCCACTTTTGTTTATTGGACCTAAAAGCCCAGTTTTTTCAGTGACTTTATCTGCCATGTGCCTTTCTAATTCTGGCGATCTTCGCATCATCGTATATTTGTATTTTACAAAAAATATTTCCAGATACTTCCGTACAAAAACGACAACAGTTTTTCTCAATCATTTGTCACAACCGCGGCACTTCCGCTCAGTTTCGGACACTTAAATCACCGTCTTGTTACGCTAGTGCAAAGTTCCAAATCATTCACTCGAGTTCGGAGAGAAACTGACAACTGCACCAGAATTTTCAGTCCGTTAAGTCCGATCTATAATTGGCAGTAATCACTCCCTACGACATAGACACTTAGTCACAACTGACCTCGCACTTTTGATAATAATCCCTACTTTCTGCCAATCGCGTCGTTCCTCCGTCTCTTTCCTGCTTTGCATTCGTCCTCGCCACTTCTCGCTCATCCCCAATCGTTGTTCCTTCGATTAATTTCATCGCCGCGTAATTTTCGAAAGTTCAATTGTCGATGCGTAAACAAAATACTGACTTATCAGTTTATCCCTCGCAAAAGTAAGTTACTGGGCAAAAACTTCTGAAAATTACTATAACAATAATTAATTGATGCCAACACTAAATTGACAAGTACTGACTACATTCATTCGGTAATATTCCTAAGTAATTTCCCTTCAGTTGCTCAATAACTGCCAATTTATTATAGGAATTAAGTAGCACGTCAGTAGTTTTGTACGCAGTTTTGTCAGAACTTTATTTTCTTAAAGATTAGACTCTTCACTTCGATCCTCTCAAATTTCCGCCTCATTTTCAAATCTACGAGTTCGCACGTCATACTTGAAATATGTATTTTTATCAGGCGCGGTCGTCGGAGCAACGCGGCAAACGTGACCGTATAGATAAAAAGGTACGTATGTAATAGCTATTTCGATGAAGGTCGTACTCCACCCGAAATCGGCTCCACGCGAGAAACACGACGATGACAAATGAAGCACGGGATATGCAAAGCAGGCCTGTCAACGAACCCGCCGTTTCACACTCGCGTTCCCCCCACGTGTGCGCAGGTAAGTTAGCGCCGCGAGCGGCCGCGCGCCGGTCCCTGTCGCTGTGTCCCCGGCATCGGACGCGCTACTGCGGCCGGTGGAAAAATAGGGACGGCCAAGTACCGACTATCGCCCGCAGACCCCGACCGGCGGGCGGCTCGAGATAAAAACCGATCGCGTAACAGCGCGTGTCGCTTCGTCCGCCTTTTTTTCCCTCCTTCGCCGAGGTCCGCGCGGCTATCCGCGACGCGGTGCGGCGTTATCGCACCTGTGCGAACGGCTGCGGCCGATCGGAACAGCTACGATGCCGCGCGGAGATAAGGCAGCTGTGTACGTGCATGTGATCGGTGCACCCGGCGCGCCGTGATAAGTCCCGTAAAAATTACGAATATTGGTGACGCGTGCGTTTCGAGGATTATTGTGTGCCTTTTCGGAATTCCTTGATTTTTTGCTTCGCCGAGGGTGGCGTTACAGAGAATACGAGTTTATTGGATTTACTTATCAGATCTGTTGTTTAGTAATAATTATATTGAAAAAAATTATCATCTTATAAAAATTAAATAGAATGGTGATTTGTGATAGGTATTAATATATGTAGTTTTGTTATTTCGGTATTAATTCAAGGTTTAAGAAGTGTGCAAAACGAAATTCGTTTTGCTGAAAGATATGCTCATAAATCAGCTTTAAGAGGACGCAGTTTCAACAACAGTGCAAATATATTCTGACAGTAAAGTAGTACATTCTAACAGATTATATATTAGTGTAGAACCTTTTTTCGTACATAAATGCGTAAAAGGTTGGGATTTATTTTATTTATGATAAATTTAATTGAACAAATAATAGAGCGTTATAGGAATTTTCACAGTAATTTGATTTTTCATTTCATTCAATTAACGATGATTTATTGCACAAATAATAATTTTTTTATTAATTAGAAGGAAAACAACACATTTATTCCTTATCGATATCAATACGTACACTCAGTAGATGAGTAACAACGTGAAAGTCCATATCACGTGAGAAAATAATGTAATGTTATAAATATTAACTGTAAGTGTACCTAAAATAAATTTCATCATAATCACTGTCTCGACAAAACAACTGTATCAGTAGCTTGATATCCTTATAAAACAATCTTTACTTGACCGATTAAAAAAAAATTAAAAATCAATATTTTAAAGGATAAATGTACAGTAAAAATCGTTACCCGATACGTTCAATAATTTATGATTTAGATTAAAAAATGATGAATGAAAATTTAAAAAGAAAATCGATCGACATTTTCCAAAAATGTGCACTGTCAAAGATTACGTACTCGCAGCCGTTAATCAACGAAGTTACCGAATAACCACTACCCGAGCCGCGCAGCCCGGCGAACCGACGACTACCTTGGCCTCGGTGTTGGTCGAGCGCCCCTGTCTCACCCGCGCATTCAAAATGTATCAAAAAATAAATTGCGCGCGCGCAATAAGAAGCCGGACGTCGTGCGATGTTGGAGGCGGCGTGCATGCGAGAGCCGCGCGCAGCGAGGCCTATAAATCTCGGCACGTCGGCGGAGGGACACGTCGCGCCGGACGGAGAGCTAAACGAAAATAGTCCCGTCACAAGCGGCTTGGCGTGCCCGCGAGACCGAGGATGCGTGACTACCAGACGCTAATGCGCCTGTCGCGGCCCCGCGACGTCTCTCGCCCGAATTGCGCCTACGAGCCGCGCGCGACGGGCTTTCGGAGTCGAGGGGTAGCGGATGCGAACGTTTCCCTGCCAACGTTTTGGCCTTCCGCTTTCTGATTTATTGAGGAACTTGGAAGTCGCGTGACTGGTGAGAAAGAAAGTTTTCGAAGTTTGTTGTTAATTATTATACTTTTTTATGAGACGTATTATTAAATGGTTCGAGGTGCATTTTTGAGGGAAAATACTGAAGTATGAAATAGAACGGATTGGATAAATATTGTTTGAGTTTAAAATTTCAAGGAGTGCGTTGAGTTGTGTTACCCGAAGTATACACATACATTGCGGTTTTCAAAAAATCGATTATCGTAAAATAGAATAGGTGTGTTTTTCTAGCTACTATTTGAAGTTTGCACTGTGTTAGTATTATGCATACAGTCAATAGATTCCGTCCGGAAGTTGGAATTGGTCATACGAGTTTCCGCTATTGTGGCAAAGAGAAAACATCTTATTTGAACTAAATACAAAAGAAATATCTATAGCTTGCGAAAACCGAGGAACTCTAATGCTGTTATTTTTCCATTTTCCGTCATTTTTCTTCAGACTGTAACTCTGACAGAGATGCATTCCAGGCCTTGAAACTATTAGTCGAACTATTTTCTAAGATAATATCAAAGAAGAGAGCCGCGACCTTGAAAGTTAAGTAATATTGTTGGAAAGTATATTCCCGCTTTTCATTTCTTACATTTTCAACCTCAATTCTGTACTACAATTACATTTTGCGATAATCGAGATTTTTCGAAACTTTAAAACTGAAATTAATACGTTATAACATTTATGAGAAATATGCATAATAATTATTATAATCTCGATATTAAACATAGAAACATTAGCATTTTTCAATTATCTATATATCCTTGCAACACTCCTTCCTTCCCGGTATGCCCTCATGCAACATTCATGCCGTGGGAGATCAATATCGCAAATTCGCAAAACGTCTTGCACCGCGGTAGTTCGCGCGAAGGAACGACCATGTGCTAACGCTCGCGACACTCGCGCGTGGATGCATTTTTCAAGGCCGGTACAAATCGCGAAGGCGAGCACGCGACTGAGCGAGAGATAGATAGATAGACCTGACTTTTATTCTGCCGAGAGAGAGAGAGAGAGAGAGAGAGAGAGAGAGAGAGAGAGAGAGAGAGAGAGAGAGAGAGAGTCAACTCTGCGAGCAGCTCGATCGCGACGTCGTGCCGTCTGGTTGCTAATGCGGACGGGTGTATAAAAAACCGCGCGCGTGGCCGGATTTGCGGGGAAGCACGCACGGAAGAGGAAGCGGGGGTCGCCTTTTTCGCCGGAGGATTTGCGTAATTGTTTGGATAATCGAATTTTTTTTTTAAGGTCGCCGAATCCATTATTGGCGGATTCGAGTTGCGCAAGTTGCATCAGGTGACTGATGCAGATAGGACAGGATCGATGTTTTTTTTTATTAACTAAAAAGTGAATTCTTTAATTGAAGAAAATGAGTGTAAATGCAACATTTTCGAAATGCGTTAATAATAATTCGTGCTAGTGGCTTCGAATGTTCGTGTCATTTTATGAAATTAAATGTAATATGTGTCTTAATTGCAAATTATATTTGCCATTCAGACATACAATTTATCTTGTGGTAAAATAGAAGTTGCACGTTGTATTTGGCATTGGTCCCGTGGGAATTCATTTTAAGTCAGATTAAGTGAGATTAGAAAAATTCTTTATAAGCTCGTACCTGCTCATGTTTCTGCAATACATTATTTGCGGTCCAACTCTTGAGTTAGGTCCATTTGTGCAACTTCAACGAGCAATAAACAACATTCGAACATCAAAGTTTCACTAAAGACTTTCTTAGTGATTAATTATCCAAGACATAAAAATTACTTTAAAAATCAAAGTTAACGAGTATATACAGAAAACTTTTTCATAGTAAATTTATTTTTAACTATTCTCTTTAGAATACTTATATTTTTTTAATTTCTTGATCTTTGTAAAAATTAAATCTTCAATTTGCCTTAGTGATCGATTAATAAAATTGAATACTCACTGAATTTTCGCTAAGTGGGCAATACCCGAAAATGCAAATTAATGCACAATTAGCACTTAATGTTAATTAGAGTAAGTTTATCCCTCACAGATATAATATTGAAGTGAGTAATAACTGGAACGCGAATGCACAAATGTTTGCCAGGTCATGTCCGTATGTGGAAAACGTTCCTGACGCATCGAGTGAGAAGTTGGCCGATGTCACAACTTTCGTGAATTTAATTATCTACTTAGATGCTGCGATGAATTGTAAGAGAAGCTCGACAAGCGAGTCAACAATTACTTAGTAAGTTTAACAATAGCAAAGTAGATTGGCGACTTCAGAGTACAATAAACTTTGCATTTTAGTGGTGTTGAAATATTGATTTATCACCCCACGTCTATAATAGTTAAGTGTCAAGCAAAAGTTTTAAAGTCTTAAAATAAAATTGGTCACTGTAAAAAATTAATGAGTGAAAATGCGAAATCTGAATTAATAACCACTTTAATTAAGTATACAATCTTTTGTAAAATAAAGCAGGCAACAAATCGATAAAGTTACCTTAGAGAGCAAGGTACATAAAAAAACGCATTAAATATGCCGAAAAATAATTTTTTTAATCCCACTTTAAAGCAGAGCTGCGACAAAAACGTTTGATTAAGCAAGCCAGTTCTCAATGGCTTTATTATCAGTACATCTGAACGTATCTAATCTTTTAATGCTAGCTGGTTATCAAAAGTCACGGAAAGACTTGACGCGGTAATCGAAGTAAAAACCTTGCCTCGCGAAGGATCTGAAATTAATTTCATGCCGTCAGTACAACGTGTAATTTAAGTTCTGTGCAGTGATAAAAGTTTACGATCGATTAGCGGAACCAGTTAATGACATAAGCATGGGCTTGGCATGATCACAATATTGAGGCTGAATTGAATACAATACAATAGCTCGCGTGCCGTTTGAAAGGATTGAGAATTTATCGCTTAAAATATAGGTGTTAATTGCAAAATAATATACATGCGAATACGAATTTTCTTACGTAATCGTTTTTAAGAAATATTTTATGTTCATTTGAGAACTGAACTTTACGATATACATTTTCGCGGTACAATAAAGGCTTTTAGTACGCGGAAATTTTATTTTTCTTTCAGTTAAAGATATTTAGCTTAAAGTGACGTAATTCGATTCGCACTAGCGATAGTTTCACCGGCTCAATTTTAAAATTTAAAAAAAATTTCAAGAAGAATACAAAATAAAATTTTAACATCGTTATAATTACTCAGAAGATAATTTATCTTCCACAATTCAAAGTACTTTAATAATGATACGTATCTTCTTATCTAAATTTATTTATTGATCCAGATAAAACTGGACTATTTGTTACCAGGGAAAGTATATTTTTACTTGGAAACATTATGGTAAGTGAACGGAGAGAATTTTTTTCTAAAAATTACTCTTACTTTTCAAAAAAATTAATATGTGCTTAGAAACCGTGGGAGGATCAAGTTACCTGTTGGTAAAAATTTACAAAAACCTTGTAAATTACGACTGCACTGAGTAATTTTTGCAAAATAAACATATACTGTGCGATATTTTTATCAAACAGATAGTTTGTTTAAAAAATTATTAACCCACGTAGTATTTTTTACCAGGAAATTCTCCCAGTGCGAGTACCCAATCGCACTCAAGAAAAATAACTTTGTTTAAAATCGAAAAATTTATCGAAAATTGCGCTTATCTGTGCCAAGTCACTTATTTGTTTATAATTTATGCGCCGAGCCTTGAGTACACAAGTGCAGCCATGAGAACGTGGAAGCTCCGCTGAACGAGTTATTTTTACCTGTTCAGCGCGGGTTTTTTTTTTATTCCCCACCGAACGGGAGAAAAATCAATGGCATGCTCATTGCGAAAAGTCGGATTATTTTTACCGCCTCAAGCGTGCTCGTCTCGCTGATAAAATCACACGGAAAAATGACAAATCTACGACGGCGTGGTACCTCGTGGAGTCGGTGCTCGGCGAGTCGCACGACCGCGACGCTCTGCCGTCCGTTGCCGAGCAGGGCGAACTGCCGGTAGTTCCTGCGGGCGAACCCGGCGGCCGTGCGTTTCTGCAGGTGCGACATCCGGCTGGCGGCGCGGCCTTGACCGCCCACTCCGCCTGCGGCATAAACCCCGCACTACACGTCCGCTGGACACCGCGGATTCGGCGATCCACCGGGTCGGGTCAGCGGAGCCGCGTGCACCCGGCGAGGGTACGCCGGCTGGTAGCGCCGCGCTGCTCGCTTTCTCTTTCCGAGCCGCCGCGGAAAATGACTTTCGAAAGGAACGATCGCGAACCACTCCGCGGAATCGGCCGTCGTCGGCTCCGTTGTCCGGTCGTCGCGCACCTCGACCGGCCCATCGAGGGCCACCCGCGCACTAGGAGCTCGCGCGCACTCTCGTCCGGTGTGCAGGGAATCGCGGCGCCGGGTGTATGCCCGATGGGCCTTATCGCGCGAGAGCCGAGCGCGCGAGCGAACAGAGCGCGGAAGAGGCTCCGCGCGGACTAAGCGCGCCAGCTCAGCCCAAGGATAACAGAGCCGAGCGGCGAGAGCCGCGCTCCGCCTCGGACACACAAAGGTCCCCCGCGTGTGACACACTTGCGCTCTGCGCTAATGCGCGAATCGCCGCGCGCTGGAGGACCGTGGAAATCGGAGCCACGCGGCGCGGACGCGTTACTTTTTTTTTATCGAGTTCGTGAGTCGATGGATTTTTCGGGAACAGTTTTTGGAGCGGCCTTTCTCCGAGTTGTGTTTAAGATCGATTGCTAATTTTTGGCGGAGATATGTATAATGTCAGATTAAAAAAAATTTGGGAAATTTTGTGTAAGTTTTGCGGATTTTTGTTTGAGTGAGCTGTTGAGTGGAATGAGATAATACCGGGGGAATTCGTTGATGGGAAGTGATTTATTGCGTCAGTAATTAATTTCTCGAGTGGTTTAAGATTTAATGAAATTATTATTTTGTATCATTTTGAAGTTTCTTATATAATTTTGCGGCTGTTTTGTAATCAGTTTTATATTGATATATTGGTAATTTCATGACTACACAAATTATTTGCTTATAATAAGCTGTTATAGATAATCGATAGCTTCTCGACGAAGATTTGAGCTCGAGTGACTCTCAGCCTGGCCTAAATTAAAACAAACACTCCTTAAGTGCATGCCTCTTTTAATACATTGACGTGTAAATTAATCCGAAATTAGTCAACTTGAACGATTGTTTCCTTTTTTCTTAACTGTAATTAAATATTTATTAAAAAAATGTATATAAAAATTAAACTGAAAAAGTTGTTGAATTTTCTTTATCACGTTTTCGCTAAGAAAGATACATATTTTCGCGTTACTCATTAGCGAAACGAACGCTGCATTGTTTGTCAGCTAAACAAATGACTCAAGAAACAGTAAAAAAAATGCATATATACTATGCACACTGCATCAAGCAAAAAACCTTACTACGAAATAAAAAAAGGAAAAAAAAGTAATAAATGGAGCGAACCAATTGTCGCTCTCTTCTCAAGCCATCGCATTACGTAGTATTACATCGAAATTTTTTTTTGCAATGCTCCGGAAAACATAAATTTTACATAACTCGGCTGTACTAGCAACAAAATTCGTGGAATTAGCGTTTGAAAGAGTGTAGCGAATTACGTCAGAAAAATTCAGCCGTGACTCCGCGAAAATTATGTAAAGGCGTGCTCCGGGGCTCGAAGTCAAAAAAGTCCGCTCTGTTTGCACCGAGCACACAGGAGAGCAGAGTACGCGTAGAGAAAGGAAAGAAGGCGATTGTCTACAGCGTGTGAAAGGATCCCGCTAGGCGCGATAGCAAAAAAAAAGCGCAAAAAAACAACAAAAGGAAAAGGAGCGGAGGATGTGCGGAGACGTATATACATAGGGGTCACGGCGAGTCCCGTTCGCCAACGTCGCCGAGGTGAATCGAACGATCGCGCCTCTACACGGTGACGTACGTACAAGAAAGTGACGCGCGAATCTGGAGAGAGGCGCAGTGCCGCCGCGCCGTTCACGCGCCGGTCGAACCTCCGAGCACGTGCGCGGCCCGGTCGTCGCGTGCGTGTCTGGAATTTCGGGCACGTTTTTTATCGCTTGCGGAGTTTTGCGGATTGAACCTATTTACTCATGCGAATGAATGAAAAGTGCCAACGGGAATTAGTCAGGGAGTTTTTCCAAATGTTAAGTTTGGTTAGCTGGGAGCAATACCGTTTTAAATGTATTATTCTTTAACTCCGTGCTGTGGTGATTGGTTTGTACGGAATAAAAAATGTGTAGGTAGACACTGTGTAACTGATAAAAAAAAGCAAAAAAAGCAAAAAAAGGGTTTCAATCAAAAAAAGCTCATTTGGCGGTGGATATCCTAGAAGAAAAGCACATTTCGCGAGATTCCCCTCACGAGAAAAAGCCGATTAAAGCATAACTTTCAAAAATGTTTTTCTTCTTGGCATATCTGAATTGAGATAGTTATCGTTGCAAAAAACTGAAATGTGCTTTTCCTCGTGGAAAACTGGAACTTTGTTGGGAGCGAAGATGTATATTTTATGTAAATGAAATGAAATAAAAAATTTGATCTAAAAATATTCTAAAATTCGTGAGTAATAACTAAGTAAAACCAATAAAATGCTATGATCGTGCCATATCGTAATATTGTATCTATGACGTATGTACTATAATTATATTATTGCATGAATGTAGAAATTGTGAGATAAAGTGAGACATACTGGTATAAATATATGGTTACATACAATTTAATCACAAATTATTATAACAACAATTCTTTTTTCTTTTTCTTGAAATTATTTCTTGATTATTTTTATTAAATAATAGGCATGCTTGAATTAAAATAATTTACATTAAATATACTTTTAGGAGGATTTGAAATGTGTGCTAATTTATGAAAATGCAATTTTTATTTTTTATTCATTTATTGTTAATCTTATCAAGAAATCGTAAAAACAATATGAATTTGATAAACTTGGTCGCGTACTTTTTTTTAAAAATGTTTTCAATTCTATTGCATTATATTTTCTTTTTTACGTATTTATATTAAAATGCATTGAAAGAAGAGATTGGATAACAAAGAGTACGTATTCACTGTAATTGATAATGTAAAGTTCACTGTACTAGTTTAAGTTTACAAATTACATTACAGTAAATATTGTCTCACGATTGTGTACAAAATAAAAGTGTATTTTTGTCATGTATTACTTTTAACAATTATATGCAACAGTTTAAATTATATTTATTTGTTTCAAACCATTAAACATGTGAACTTTTCAATATCCCCAAAAATTCATTCAACAATGAGTGGTCATGAAAATTAATAAAAAAAAGGCCATTATACACGTAATCCCTAAGAACTCCACGTAACACCTGAACAACCGCACGCGCCTCGTGAAATGCATCAGTAATTACGCTCGTAAACAGAGCAAAAGAAAAATGGAAACAAATCGGGCAAAACACAACGCCTCGTTAGCGCAGGCGCAAACAAAAAAAAACATCGAACGAGTTGCCACTGCAATAATTACCGAGCACGATTCCGGATCGAAGGCCAGCCACGTCCTCGGATCGTGAAAGCGCCACGAGTTCGCACTTGCCCTCTCGCCTCCTCCCGCGCTGCAAGATGCTCCTCGCGAGCGGCTACTTTCCCCGCGGCGGCTCATGTGTGCGTTTATACCGTAAACAAACTTTTCCGCGCTGCAAACACGTGGCGCGTGTGTCCCGCACCGGCGCACGTGCGCCCGCTCCGTTATGATGCGCGACCGAAGAAGACAAGCGGCCCCTTGTCACTGTTGAATCGACGCCGACGTGTTTACGTGGATTTCGTATATACGCGAGGCTATTGTTCGGAGACCGGCCGAGAGAGAGAGAGAGAGAGAAAGATTGATGCGCGACTCGACGGGACTTTCGCGGAAATCGCGGTGGATCGATCGGCGCTGCACAGCGGCGGGACTGTCGCGGGAATTCACGGGGGAAGTTTCAAGTAAGGAGGGGGTGAAATGGAGATTTTATTGTCCGATATAGGGTGTCGAGCTATATCGCAGCGATTTTTACGTAAAGCGATGCCAAATGGTTTGTTCGACCTTATAATGAGTGCGGGTTTATCTGGAAAAATAATTGCGATGTAACGATTCTTGTTGAATCTGGAGCATATTATTATTAATCGGCTTATTAAAGTCGCTCAAATATATGTCTGGGTTTTTTTCTTCTCATTAATCCCGCCTTTTTATCGTGTCTGTTTTTATTCTTATTTGTATGATTAATTTATGAGTTATCAGTAATAACATTACTAATTATTGTAAAATGCTTAAAATGCCAATCGCTGGGAATTTTTATTTACACTTTTACACACTGTTTTCTACACTTTTTTTTTATTTTGAAATAATCGGCATAAAATTACTGTAAAACAAAAAATTGAATTTTTCTGTTCGTAAAAAACTTTTGTAAGTCAATTTGAGAGGAAACATCTTTTCGTTAAAGTGATTATATTTTTTCAACGATACGTTTTACTACTAGCTTATTGAAAGATTAGTATTATTTCAAAAAAAAAACTAAGTTCCTTACACAGAAGGCCAATGAATTTTAATGAAGTGCATTGCTTGCATTTCAAATGACACCTGAACGCAGCTTTTGTCATCGTAAAACGTATTCTTCGATTTCTTGTTCTTACTTGAATATAGCTTAAATATTAATAACCGCTTTTCCTGACTAGCACATTGTAAAAATAGGCATTCTTTTAAACAATATAACATCATTATTTTAAAGTGGTACTAATTATATACAACGTGCAATTAACAGTACAATTATAAAATTATTATGATTAATAAAAACGAAAATTGAATTAACCGCAAAGAATCTGTACGGATCACGAATAGCATCATTTAAGGTCTATGCAGTTGCGGTGAGCTGCATGCGAGAAACCGCATTGCAATATGCTCGCCACCCGCCGCTCTGTACAAGCAGCCGCATTTTCCGCGAAAGTCTACACGTCACCTCGTGCTATCTCGTCCTCTCCCGTTGAATTTATCAAAACAACACAAATACCGCGCGTTCGCTCGTGAAAATGACATTCGTTCGCCAGAGGGACGTTCGAGCGTGACGGGATTCCTCCTCGAAAATCCATTGAATATTCGCGAGCCGATAAGCCGTATTTGGTTCAAGGCCGTGCGCCGAGTTTTCGCCGCGATTCCCTTGACTTTTTCCCCCTCTCACCTCCGTTTATCGCGAACTTCTTTGTTGCGGCCCAAGTACAGGGGGGAATAAAACTCGAAAGCTCGCCGCCCTCCCTTTCTTTCGCTCTTCTCGGAATTTTCGCGGCGCAATTGCTCGGGGTAATACCCATCGGCTGACTTTTTACCTTTTGTGCGCGCCGGGAATTGAGCTTGAATCGAGCCGACGGGCCATTTGAGTCTGCGACCTTGCCCCGAGGTTAATTTCGCTGGATGAACGTGCGAAAGTCTTACCATCGCCGCGATCTCGGCTGCGCGGTGTTCGTCTGGCGAAATTGAGACGTCGAATGAACTGCCACTGAGTGAGTCGCACGAAAAACTGACAATTTTTTATCTGTTTGATTCAACGGTGAAAAGTTAATTTTTTTCATGAGATTAGATAATTCGCTTCCAATTTTGAAGTTTAGCAAACTAAGTGATATTGCTTTGCTCATTACTTATAAGGTTTACTCGTTATTAAGTAGCAAAATTTCCATTCACCTGGTCTCTTTTTTTTTAATTGCCCGTAATTGACTGTTTTTAATTTTTTTACGTTTATATTTTAGAGTAATTTATTTCACTAAGATTCGTATGAAGTGAAATAACTGATGCTTTTAAACTGAATCGATGGGACTACTTCAGTCATTTACGAACTGTGAGTAAAACTTCGATAAAAATTTTATTACTGTTTACATTATCTTTGTGATAGTGAAAATCGCGTTAAACAAATATTAAGCGATTAAGTATAATTTATAGCACATTTAGGCAATCAGTACATCTATATTTTTTTTAAATAGTTGTCTAAATATCTAGTCACATATATACATCTTTTTATTAATAATTAAATTCAATAGCAAGTGAGTAAACGTTTACAATTTTAAAATTAGAAGTTTTCTATGCAATTTATATTTTGGCAAAGGAACATGGTTGACTCACTTCCTGACGCATCGGTACCTATGAGAAAGCAACGACGAAATTTATAATAGCAGCGACCATTGTTAACCCGAGTTACGGTACGGCAGGTTTGTAGAAACAAATTGTTATACAATCGATCGATTCCTTACCACCTAAACCATTGCCTATACGGAACAACACATACATACAGATGTAAAAAAACGTTGACCAAAAACTCCGAGTGTCGTAAAAAACCTTTATTCATTGAGTTCAAGTTTATTCATTCAGAGGATTATTTTAAAACAACGTCTCTCTTTCTCTCTCCCTCCTACTAGTTTGCCGCAGACAAAGGTCATTGTCACCAACAAAAAGAGCAGTTTTATCTCAAACGTTTATAAATATTGTGCTGAAAAGGCGTCTTTAATCTTTAAGGATGTGAAGAATTATCGCTAATTAATTTTTGATAAATTAATTAACGTTAATATTATGATGATAAAATATTAACATGTATCTTTAGTTTATCGTTATTTTAATTTATATTAATAAATTAATTTATGATAAATGTGTAATTACTTATTCATTTATAATTATTTATTCAATTTATTATTTATTATTATTATATAATTTATCAAACAGTTATTGTTTAAAATATTTGGAACAATGGTAGAATTGTTACAGATAAATTTGAAGGAAAAATCGTAATCTAATTGATAACCGTAAAGTATATAGACTACGAAACTCAAAATAAATGTATTTTAAGCACTATACCGTTAGCGCTTTAGTGGCAGTAGATATAAGTCTAATACTCAAAATGATATAAAGTAACTCTATTTTGGGTAATCTAATACATATACTCCTAAAATAGTACTGATTAAATCTATTTTGTACAATTGAAATGTAAATTTAATCGTAAAAATAGGAGAAATAAAATCTAAAAATAAGAAAATTTTCGAGGCTTTACGTTGTGAAATATGTTTGTTACGGAATTGCATAAAACTATGCGTGCCAACTTCAATTTAAAATGTTTATGTCTTTTATAAAAATAATAAATTTTTAATCGATGCAGCATTGTTTAATGGATAGATCTTCAATTTCGATTTACATATATTTTTAAACTTATTGTGAATTGTATGTTTACTGAAAAATTAATCTGTTTATAATAAGTGTTTTTCCAAAATTTTATCGATTTCATCTTGTACAAAATATTTAAAACGCCGTAAAAGATACCAGAAAATTACGTGGTTTGGATCGGAGTAAAATACCTAGTTACACACAGTCCTCGGAAAAAATGATTTTTCTTCAATGACAGACATTTAGTTTATAAATTATACGAACCACAAGTGTACTAAAAAATCTTGTACTTTTCTTGATATGTAAACATGTATTATAATTTTAATCAAATTAAAAAATATCAAAACCTGCAGTGTACGCTCGCCTTGTTGAGTTCTCGACGCCTATCAAACGACTAAACGTTCTATCAAAAAAACGCCCGTGTCATTAACAAAGTATAGCAGGACATTAAAAAATGAACAATGACAATTCAATTGATAAAGTATCGCAGAAGTCGATTGTTCGTCAAAAAATTGACACTTGTGACGCAAAAAAGGGACAAAAGAGCAACGCACAAAAAACGCACTTGTGCACAAAGAACAAAAAAACGGAGCGTCACTCCATTGCCCGCGAAAAGAATACGGGTGAAAAAAATAAAATATCCCTCGAAAAGAAAACATAATCTAGAAAAATAAAGGTAAATAACGTAATCATCGAGCGAGATCAAATCAGGACTCACCTAACGGCAGAAGCTCGTTTTCCTCGGCGGCTCAGCAGTGGAGGCACTACGGCGGCACCGTCCTGGCATAACCTGGCCAGTTTCACTCGGTCGCTTCCCACGACGACGGGCTGGCTCTCCCGCAGGGCTCTCGCCGCAGTGGCGCTCGACGTAAGCGCGGCGTTGCCCTCGTGCCTCGTGTGCGCTGGCGGCCGATCGAAGCCTCCGCGGCCACGGCCACCTTCCGCTCCCCTGCACGGGCCTCCAACTCTCTCCCTCTCCTCTCCTCTCCCTCCCTTACAGCACACACCGCACCGATGCACCCACTGCGCGCACTGCGCGAAAAGAAAGGAACGCGCCGCCGACCCCCGGGAACGCCTCGGAGGTGCAGAGGAGAAATATCCACGCGGCGAAGGGTATAATAACGGGAGGGCGAAGCCCCGCGCGCTTCGACCCAGACGAGGCGGTCGGTTGTCTCGGAGCACGTAAGTAGACGGCGGGTGGTGCGCGAGGACGCGGCCGACACGTCGGGGTCCCTTGTGCTTTTTTGCAGCGCGCAGCACACACCACTTTGTTCGCGATCGCCCCGCAGCTCCGACGAGTCGAAGCTCTTCCGCTCGGTGCGGACCGCGAGGGGACGCCCCGATCGCGATCAGCTGATGGAGCGGAGCCGCGCGCGCATCGCGCACCCCGCACGCGCGATAAGGGTCGGGGACTGCGAGACTCCGTTTTAGGTTCGACCGCGTGGTTCTCTCCGTCCTTCTTTCGCGGAATCGCTGGCTCCGATTCGCCGACTCTGCGCTTTTTTAACCGCGACGGCGGACTGACTGCGTGGGAGTGAGAGGGGGACTGCGTGGTGCCGCTGCGAGGACACTTAACCGTTCGATGCAGCGTGCGCTGGCAACACGTGTTCGGTACTTATGTGCGCTTTCTAACAGAATGGTTATGTTTTCACGTTAGATTGTCGTTGCGTAGAGCTTTTATAGTGTTTCTTCCTTATGGGAGGTAGGTTAGGAGTGAACATTAAAAGATTATTTGTAATAACACATTTTTGGAATACTTAAATATTTTTTTATGAGTTTTTTAATTAGTGAAGGCAGATCTGTTATTTTTTTTATTTATCTAACTTTTAATTACCTTAATTATAAATAAATATTACATTTGATTTTTTTGAATATAAATATTTAAGAAAAATTTATTTAAATTTATTTCATTATTAAATTATTAACCTCATTACAAATTAACTTGTTTATTTTCTTTTAATTTAGGTAAAAGGTGTTAGTAAACACATCTGCTGTTTAAAAGAAAACCATAAAAATGGAGAAACCTGTAAAATCATTGCCTCAAAAGAAATACTACAGACAGCGAGCTCATTCCAATCCTATAGCTGATCATTGTATTGAATAGTAAGTTTATAAGAGTAGACAAATATTTATAATTTTCATACTAATTTTTATATTTTTCATAGTCCTCTTAAACCTGATGATATGGATTGGAGCAATTTATTTTCAAATTTTATTGATTATTCCAATGATGAAAATAAAAAGTTAACACAACCAGTAGAATTTGCAGATATTGGTTGTGGTTATGGTGGATTACTTGGTAATGATATTTTCTTTTTGAAACATTATTTTTTGTAAATTTTACTAAAATTAAGTAAAAATTTTAGTTACACTTTCTCCGATGTTCCCTAACAATTTGATGGTCGGTATGGAAATAAGGGTAAAAGTCTCAGATTATGTGATGGATAGAATAGCAGCATTAAGATCTTTACATCCAGGCAAATATGAAAACATTGCTTGCATCAGAACCAATGCTATGAAATATTTACCAAATTATTTCCATAAAGGACAATTGAAGAAAATGTTCTTTTTATACCCAGATCCACATTTTAAGAAAGCAAAACATAAATGGCGTATTATTAATAAGTCGCTGTTAGCTGAGTATGCATATGTTTTAGCAGAAAATGTATGAAAATTTAGGAAATATAAAAGAATATTTTGGAAGTCAAATGAATACCATTAATATAAACTAAAACAAATCTGTTGTAGGCTATTGTATACACAATGACAGATGTTAAGGACTTACATGAGTGGATGGTGCAGCATCTAATAGAACATCCTTTGTTCGAACGTATTCCAGAAGATCAATTGGTAAGTTTTTTCACATCTTTTTATGTAATTAAAGTTGTCTCTATTGTAACTACAAATCAATAAAATATTGTGCAGGCATCAGACCCAATAATTGAGAAATTATATGAAAGTACTGAAGAAGGACAAAAAGTAACCAGGAATAAAGGTGATAAGTTTTTGGCAGTATTTCGAAGAATTCCAGACCCACATTTAGCATACAATAGATAATAAATTTATTTATTTAATAAGAAATTGTTTTATTTAAAATATTACTTTTTTTATGGATTAATTATTAATTACCCAAATTCCTCATAAATGTCATAATTATACATAATGTGCTATAAAAATTTGTAAATAAATTCAGTAGAATCATCTAGAAAATATCAAGACACTATTTTTTTTATTTTTTTTTTGTAAAAATTAAAGGCTACATTAATTATAGTGATTTTTTTTCTATAATCGGTTTGCAAGTTCCTCCATGGTGAATGAAATTCACAAATCCTAAATTTTTTTGCCAAAAAGAAAGGATAACCTAAAACTTGCATCTATGATTAACCAGATAATAATAAGTTTTAATGGTGCAATTAACTAACAACATATATACTTCAATTAATAATTATAAGTTCACAGATAAATAAATGCTACTAGTGGCTCTTTAAATATTGTGGAGAGATCCTGTTGAATTGAATAAAAAAACAAAAAATAAACTAATTATTAAGAATTTTTTATTCATTTATAAATATTATTATAAATCTTACACCAATTTTAAAAATGATGAAATTTTTTAATATGAACTTGAAACGTTGCTTTATTTACTTAAAAATATTAAATCTAATCAAATAAAAATATGAAATAATTCATATTATGAAAAATTTACAAATGCATGATTTTTTTATTTTTTATTGAAATAAATATTTTTTAAATAAATTTCAATATATAAATAATACAACGTTGTATAGCTCTGAGCAAAATTTTTTCAGGAAAACAAACCTTGTTTTCCTACAGACCCAGGCAATAAAGTAATTCTTCTCCTATATTATAAGTCTTATCTCCAACCTGTAGACTAACAATGGACTTTTCAAAGTCTGTTAAAAATACTGCATCTTCAGGTATTTTTTGTTTGCCCTGAAAAATATTCTCTGTAGTTGGGATCATACGAGGGCCCAAAACTGGGTCTTCATATCGATATAGAGTAAGAGTTGAGGAATCTAAAAAATAAATAGTATATTTTTTTAGTTATAAGACCTAATACTAGATTGTATACTAGATCTTTTGTAATCCTAAAATTTATATTTATACCTTTAATATTCTTCTCTTTTGCTAGTTTTGAAATAATTTGTTTAACTGTTTCACCTTGACCTATTTTAAGTGACGCATCAAATAAGCCATTACATTTCTGTGGATTTATAAAATTCACTGGTATTCCTGGTTTAACGGAAAATGTAATGTAAGGTGCGGCAGGACAGCATTCTTCCTTTGTTTTGTCATCTGCCTCGTCAGAATATTTAATTTCCAGTTCCTCCAGCTGTAATGTTAAAATTAAGCATGATGTAGACTATGCAATTCTTGTTATACAATGCAAAACTGCAAAATTTTGTAATACTCACGTCAAGGGTATTTCTTAGGTAATCCTTACTACCTACCAGTACATCAAATTCACTAAAATCTAAAGTTAAATTAAGAGCACTAATGCCAATTGCTTCCATTTTTTCTCTTACAACTTGAACAAATGGCATCACTCTTTTGGTATACTTTTTCAGGTCTGACTTTTTACCTAATTCAGCAGCAATTACTTTATTTTCGGGAAGACTGTTATTATTTTTCTAGAAATATAAAATTATTTTTTATATTATTCAATTTATAATATTCTAATTATACGATATGAACTTACAGTGTACAATTCCTTCAAAGTTGTAAGAACTGAGCTTTGCCATGGAGGCCACGTTTTTGCAACATAAATGGTTCCAACAGTGGGTTTTTCTATTGGTATAACTGGACCTTTTTGTTGCTTTTTCGTCTTGACTGTTGTATGATTAATCAGACGTACTCTGAAAGAGTGAGCAGCATCCATCAAATACTGTGAAGACTGTATTAATATTTCGTCGATTGTGCCCTGTGTGGGCCAACCAGCATTCAGTACACTACCTTTCTAAAATAGAAAATATATTAAATTAATAGAATTAATCTAATTATAATTTAATATTTTATATACACAATTTAAACGTTTTATATGTTTAATATTTAAATGTACCTTTCCTATTAAACTCCACACATGTTCAGCAACGTGAGGACAAATAGGTGACAAAAGGATAGTTTGCACTTCTATGAATTTTATTAGAAGGTCCCAATTGATACCCTCCAATGAACTCAGCTGTATGTACTTGTCCTTTGATGATTGTAATTCAAAGAAACCAGTTCTCAATGCTTCTTTGTACAACATTTTATCATAATTTTCACCGGTTTCTTTTATTTTTAAATTTATTTCACTGGAGGTAGGATAATGAGCTGTTAGCTGAATATGAGATATGTGTCGCAATAAATTATGAAAAATTGTTAATCCTTACCTTTCAAATACTTTATCATTAAAAGTACTAGATTTTCCTTGACGAAATGAGCTTGGTGAAGCTAAAACTGTTTCTTTCACCCATTCAATAAAAGTGAACAGTCTAAGAATACCAGCATCTGCTGTTCGCTCAACGAAATTAGCATCCTCTATTGAATCTCCAGAATCAGCAAGACATAAACGTGTCCCATCAGCAGAAAACTTTTTAATGGCTTCAGTAAGAGATAAAAAGTTGCCATCAGATTTTGACATCTTCAATTTTACAAAAAAAAAAAAAAAAGAAAAGTATAATCAAATTTATTAAATTTAATAAAAGCTTATAAAATTAAAAAAAATGATTAAAAGAATGTAGATTATACCTTTGCTGAGTTCAAAAGTAAATGACCATTTGCTCGGATTCCTTTTGGCCATAGTTCTGGTTCTTTGGGCCATATTGCTGTATGATTATAAAGGAAAAATGTAAGGTGATTTTGTATAAGATCTTTTCCAGAAACACGTAAATCAACCGGATACCAATACTGGAATTCTCTTCTCATTAAATCCAAGGATTGTTTAGAAATTTTACAAGTTTTTGGAGAAGGCAATTTTGAGTCTTTAAAGAAAATGTAATCCCAAACTTCAGGAGTCATATCTTCAGCTCTGAATAGAAAAATGGAATGTATTAGTAAAAGGAAACGTAGTCATCAAAAAAGGGTTATGTTAATTATTACT
Organism: Eurytoma californica; assembly: GCA_035586675.1. Classification (NCBI taxonomy): domain Eukaryota; kingdom Metazoa; phylum Arthropoda; class Insecta; order Hymenoptera; family Eurytomidae; genus Eurytoma; species Eurytoma californica. Next base: position 24,811 of record JAXIUT010007136.1, read on the forward strand.
TGATATTTAGTGCATTTGGTTTGTCCCCTCTAAAGGTGTTTCCTTGAATAAGATGTGCAATTGTATAATATGCCATATAAATAGTTGAATCTGACAGAGACTCAATCAACCATTGTTCATCCCAAGGTAATTTAGTTCCTATATTAAATTATAATTTTTATGATTAATAAATATTAATAAATATAAATATTAATATCTTCAAAATTAATATAATTCAATAACTTACCTAGTCCATAAGTCCTTGAACAAGCATACTCATGAAGCCATTCAAGACAAGCATGGAAATTTTTTCTCACTTCATCGTGAAACGTTTCTACATCTTCTAAAGCTTTTTCAGTTATACTTCGCCATTCAGGCTCTCCATAGTTTAAATACCACTGATTACATAAAGCAACCACACACTCATCTCCAGACCGTGACATGATCGTTTTCTCAGGTTCATAATAAATGACAGCTTCATTATTATTAATGAATTCATCTCTTATGTTCTTTTTGACATCTTGAATTTTTTTGTTTTTATATTCACCAACTAGCAGTACACCGTCGTAAAATCCTTTCAAGTAAACCATTTCCTTAGCTTGCTGCAATTTTAATGTATCATTTTGTGATTGAATATTTAATCGTTCATAGAGGGTAACAGCTGCTAAATTTCCAAATTCTGGTATTTCAAGGATAGGAATCTATGTAAAACAGAAATTTAATTGTAAATCATATTCCTATTTAATAATATAATTAAACTTCTTTTAATAATTTGTTTTTATACTTACAGGTTCATAAGGTAGGACCATATTATCTTTAATACCATATTTTTCTCTGAGGGGTTGTTTTTTCTTTAAATCAACTAAAGCAGCATAGTCATCAGGTGAGTCACTAGGCACAGATGTAACAACACCAGTACCTTTGTCTTCTTTGATTGTGAGCATGGGTAATGTATAAATTACATCATAAGAGGTCTTAGGTGATTTTAAGGCTACCCCTAAAATGTCCTACAAGTCATAAATTTTAACATTAATAATTAAAAGATTCATAAATTTGATTATATTTAGTGTCTAACTTACTGAACCAATGAATTCTGCCACAATATCAATTTTTCCTTCTTCCTGTGTAAAACCTTGCCAAGACATATTTCTTGCTGCTCTTTCAGTAGATATAAAAATCTCTCCTTTGGCAGTTGAAAAAGCAATGTAGCGTATGTCTGGATGGATCCAACAGTTTGTTTGTCCATACATTGTTTCTGGCCTAAGAGTTGCAGCTACTAAAAATACTGGTGTTTTGTCAGAAACATTTCTAATAAATAATATCCAACAATTAAATTTCATATTTCAAAATCAAAATAATTGCTTTTAAAAACTTAATTATATAAAATACTACATACACAAGTTTCTTTGGATATGGTTTCAACATTTTTATTTTAATTAACGTATATTCTTGAGGACCAACTCCCTCTCCAGTTTGTCGATCATGATCCATACATGGTTGATTATCCTTTGGAGAGAAAATTGTATACCTTTTGCCATACTTCACTTTATTTCTTGACTTAAGGTGATAAAATTGCCATCTGACAAATGAGTCGTAGAATGGATTAGCATCTGTAGTAATGAATGTTCTTCGCCAATCTACGTATAAACCAAAAGCTTTTAAATCTTGAACAGCAAGAGGTGGAAAATAGTCCAGCCAATATTCAGCTTTAGCAAATTCTTTAATTTCCTCATCTTTCAGCCCAAGAGACTGCATTATTTGCCATTGATACTTAGCAGTGCCAGCCTTTGCTACAGCTTTACTCTAAAAATTGGATAAAAATTGATTATAAGTACGCTACAATTAATAATCATAAGATATTTAGGACTTACTTTTTTTCCTTTACTTTTGTCAACAATAATAACATCATTACTTGTGTCTTCTATTACTTCTTCTTCCTCAGTGTCTGGAAATTTTGGTGGACAACCATAAGTTTCTATTTCACGCTTCAGTTTATCAGCACATGCTTTGATTGGCATTCCTGTACAATGAAAACCAAAAGGAAGGAGTACCTTTTTCCCTAACAGTTTGTTATATCTTACTGCAAACTAAATATTAATTTATTAATTTGTATACAAAAGTATAGTAAAATCTAAATATTAAAAAACAGTAAAAGTAGTACTTCAGCTTTCGATAATGAAAACGAGTGTCCCAAATGAAGTCTGCCGTTCATATAAGGATAGGGAAACGTAGCTAAGAATTTTTCATCCTTCGTCTTTCTTGGATGAGCTGGTGCATCTTCTTCAAACATTTTTGCAGCCTCCCATTTCTGTTGTACCTCCTGTTCAATTTTCTGTAAATACTGAACTTTAAAAGTACCTTTCCTTTCACCAGCTGTGCCCTAAAATATAAAATTTTAAATCTTTATGGTAAGTTAATTACATTTACATTTAATTTAACAAAACTCACATATATTTGAAAACAATTTCAACACACATTCAGTACTTTAAATAAATTAAATTAATTAAATATTTGAAAAAAAACATGTTTGTCATAGTAAGGAGGTTAAGTGCACAGTCACGTTGAAATTACTCAATCAGTACTCAACAATTTAAAGCGGATTTTGAGCGCAATTAAAAAGCAAAAAAAATACTTTGAGATTTTTACTTACCATCTTGAAATATTAATTTAAATAAATTGTATCTGATGAAATAGCGTGCTTCGCACGCACCTTGGACACGGTAGTTTTGTATACACGCGAGAGAAGGGGAAATACATAGGTACACGTGTATATAGGTACCTTATCTATCGCACATAATGTATATACATATATGTATATTCTCTCAATTGATAAATTCGGCGCGGTTACAAATAATAATTATTCGTCAATTCAAAGAAAGTACGAATGTTCTTTTCAATATTTTTTTTACATTTATCAAACTAATATATTTTAAGCGTTTGGCTTTTCTCTGCGTTTGATTAGGGTTAAAAACCGGCCTAAAATATTAATGTTAAGAAAATTAAAGAAATCAATTAATTAGAAAAAAGGAATTTTTAAGTTGACGATCAATCAATAGTATATTAACTGGTTCATTAACTAATTTTTCTTTTGCCTAAAATTGTTGAAACGTCC
>JAXIUT010007167.1:0-27890 GCA_035586675.1 Eurytoma californica
GAGCGCGAGCGAGCGAGAGAGAGAGAGAGAGAGAGAGAGAGAGAGAGAGAGAGAGGAGGTACTTACGATCACAAGAGTAAAGATTGGTGTCACGGGCCCGGCCGTGCCGTGCTCTTGGCCTGGTTCCCATTTGAAAACGTAGTGCGCCGCTTGAAATTGCAACCTCCCGCCCGGGTTACTTGTTATTGTTTATTTACATTCCGCCTAGTGCCGGGAGCGTTGACGCGTTTAAGACCGAGTCCGGCATTTTCCCAGGCCTGCCCTTCTGATCCTTTCCAGAATTGCGGTCGCCGGACGCGCGCCTCGCGGACGGATGCATTGGCACTTTTTGTTGTATTTTTTTTTCCTCGAAATGAATTGAAAGCGTTTCTCGTGCGACTTTAGTCCAAATTTATTCTGTACATTTAGCATTTTTTTTGCATGTTATGTAATTCTTTAGAGAAAAAATTAAGTGCCCTGCTATAGATAATGCGTTTGATAATGAATGTCGAGAAAATTATACTTAAATGAGAGTAATTGAAAAAACTCTGGCTATATGAATGTTTAATATGTTTTTAATTGCAATCACTTAGAAATAAGTATCTGACATGCAAATTACTCAAGACTATTTATTTTTTTATTACGTAATATTATTAAAGACTCTGATAATTAGTAATCGCAATTATCTTTCTAATCAAAATAATTAGTAAAATGCGAGATATTAATTCTGACTTGAAGATTTTATAATAATCTGAAAACATAATAAATAGGTCCAATAATTAATTATTAAAGTGATTAACGTTTTATATCAGAATATTGAATTTTCTATTTGAATAACATGCATATTTCAAGTCGCAGACTTTTTACTATTGTAAATAAATTACATTATATCACTTTCTACGTTCATTTTTTATAAAATTTCGATGTAAAACTGTGGAGCTTCTTATAGATAAAAATTATCTTTATATGCATGGTAGGCAAGGTGTAAATGTATTATAATGTAAAAGTAAATTGCTCGTTATTTACATATGTTTCTTCATTTATTATCAGATCTCCAAAATGGTTATTTGGGCATATTTAAGTAAAACAGCTTATAATTGAATACTGTTAAAGATAACCGTATGCTGCATATAATTAAGATGAACATATATTATTTTTCGAAATATGTAAATGTGATTAGTGTCTGGTTTATCACAAAATCATGTAATGATAATGAAACAATCATTACGGATAAATTATTATCTCGTTTAATTTACTCTTTTAACACCTTTAATTATATTTAAAGTATGTGCTAACTATTCAATTCAAAATTTTTTTAACGAAATACAACCTTGAGATAACTTTCGAAAATTTTTAGACGTGTTGTTTAAATTAGGGCTAATTTAAACTGTTAAATTTACATTCTGAAAATAACATTTTACATATACATTGTACCTTTTTAAAGTAGATTAATAGAATAAGTCTACTAAAATGTTTCAATAAACTATATTTTTAATACAAATTTGTTTAAGGAAATCTTCTGTGCTAATTTCTTTTTTTTTATAATCAATTATAAATACTTTACAATGTTCGTTAAATTATTTTGAGTCCAATTTCACGATAATCCTTTCTGTTAAAAAAACATTGACAGGATGCTGTTAAGCTTTTAAAGCAGTTATTTAAATGGTTAAAGAGTAAATACCCGGTTAAACAGCTCCAAAATTCTCATTGTTTTTATATCAAATTAATTTATAAAAATGCATTTTCAAGGAATTTGATTAATTTTTTAATTTTCTACAATCAGTCTGAAGTTTACAACAAATAAACACCATCCAAATTTATCTTTTAATCTTAAAAAATTCTAGTGCAACATCACCTCTTATTTAGCATTAATTTGGAATGTAAATTAAAAAGAATTGCTAGCTGATGAAGTAGAAAGTATCGGGTGTTATTTGAGTACTGTTCCGAAATCTATTAAAAGGCTATAAAAAAATTGGGCGCGTGAAGCGCGATGGCTTTTGCTACAGATACACGCCTATAAAACTTTGATATCTTAAATTACAAGTAGGTGTAGTGTCGACACCTGCAGTGGAACTGAAATAAAAGTACCATAAACCAGCCCAAGCAGTTGTAGGCTACGCGTGTTTAGTCACAATAAAGGCAGTTCGGTACATTAGAGCTAGTCCGTCCAGAATTTAACACCCCTATAACTTTCATCGAAACGACCTCGTCAGGATTACTCACGACACCCGTCGAAAAGTCAGTGCACCGGGGGAAAAGATACAGCCGCTCATAAAGAAATATAAATTTCGTAGTTCGATGCGCGCCGTCAAGTGGACGACGCAGCTCCTCCCAGATCCTCCTGGGAGCATAGGGCCGACTGAGAAAGTCAACGTACGCGAAGCCTTGTATAACTTAATAGGTTATTTATTAATGTATTTATTTATTAAATAAACGGGATTGAATTCCTTTTTACTACTTTTTCATTATAACGCAAGGTAGTGCGTAAGTAATTATTAAAAACATTTTTCGATATCCGATTTTATATATAATTCTTAAAATATCACACTTAAATTTATTATCATTTCTCCTTACTCTAAATATTGATTATATTCAGTTATTTATTTTTTTCCCCGAATTTAAAGCCAACCACTTCATTCTTTCGCTATCAATAAATAATTCTTGTATCAAGTCTGTCACAGGAAAAAAATTTTCATCCAAATTTCATCGTCAATTACTTTGCATAAGTTAATAAAATATTATACTATTATACTATAAATTTTAGAAAAATTACAACAAATTTAGAAAAATTACAACAAATTTAGAAAAATTACGACAAATTTAGAAAAATTACCAAAATATAGGAAAAATTACAATTTTTATATTAAAATTTACCACAATTATTTCTTCTCTCGTGTCAAGTCTGTTCTCCACCTCCAAAAATTAAATAAAATTTTCGTGTATTTTTTTCAGTGTATTAGCTTACTTAAAAACCAACCCCACCTTTAAAAAAATGAACTGAGTATTCCGTACATACTTACATCTTGCACTTTACCCAATATCATAATTTTCTCATCGTCAACCCTTAATTGTGCCGTGCTCCTTCAAACCATAATAATAATAACAACAAGAATCACCCCGCCGTCTGCTTTCTCCTCGGGCGTCCCTCGCGAAGAGGATCGGGTACATCGGCCCCTCATTTCCCGGCGAAAGCTCGCGTGCGCCCGGTGCAGCCGGCGCAACGCACCTGACGAAAATAACGGCGAGCAAAAAAAAGAAAGCCGAGCGAGAACAAGGAGAGGAGACGCGTAATGGCTTCTTCCTTTTTTTTCCTTCCTCCTCGGTCTCCGCCGCCGCCGCTGCGGCTCCTCTCCCCCGACGCGCCCGCTGACGATGATGAAGGAGCCGCGCGGCGGCCCGGCGTGTGTGGGGGTAGCGTGTGCCGGGCGGCACGCCGGCGATCTTCTGGGGGGACGGGGAGGCCGTTCCGTCGCTCTCCTTCTCTCTCGCGCGGCACGCTCCAGGTGGCGATGAATCTTCTCGGGGCGCGCGCGCGGGAGAAAAAAGCAGCGCGCGCCACCGGGCCCCCGAGCTGCGAGAGGGAGAGTAAATAAGAAAGATTAACACGCGGGATACATAAAGAAAGGAGAGGCCCGGGGAGAGAGAGGGGGAGGAGGCCGAACGAAAGAAATCGTAATCTGCAGTCGGCGGAGAAGTGGAGCAGGTGCAACGGGCGCGCGTCGGGCGCGCGCCGAGCGGTGCGTATACGGTCCTCGTGAAAAATTAATTTTGTTGGCTTCTTCTTATTTTTTCTTACTTCGGTAATGTACGCGATTTATAAGCGAGCGATGATAATCCCGGCGGCTCTGTGCCCAAGGGATTGCAGTGTCGTATATCACTTTCGAGCTGAAACGTTAATGTTGAAACTTTGCTTCATGCGGAGTGCTCAGCTTGCGGTAATTGATGATTCTTTTTTATTTTAAATTCGGCCGCTTTTAGAAGTTCTTCAAATTTGCATTTGATTCAATAAATAATTGTGTTTGACGATGAGGAGATTTTCTGTTTTGGGGGATATGATATATTTCTTGATTGAATATGGAACTCAATAGATTGAAGACTTTAACGTGCACTTGATATTAAAGCATAATTAGTAGACGAACAATTTTTTTCCTTATGTTCAAGGTGTCTTACATGTCCTTAACTTAAAAAAAACGAGAAAAAGTTTAGCTTTTCTGATACGTCCTTTAACATCATTAATTAAACATAGTAATTAGCAAGACATTCCCCATTCTTTATTATCAGTATTATTATTATTATTTAATTAAAATAGCATCAAATTATAAATTATTGCATTATATTCATTTTCGAATTGGAACATTGAGAAAACTGCATTTACTTATGTTTAACTTGAAATATAATCAATTGAGACGTAGATTTATTTAAATCAGTACATTCATTCCGCAAAAGCACGAACCACTTTTAAATAAATGACTTTGTGATTACTTTTTAATCATTGTGTGTGTCATTTTAATTTCTTAATTAATAATAATCAATAAATCCAATATCGAAAAATTAAAAATCTAAACATATTATTGAATAATAATGTGTAGGTGTAGTCATTAATTAGATTTTCGATAATCTTTTTTATCATCATTTCGAAGTTGCTGATCATCAGATCTTTTCTTCGCGTATTTCACTCAAAATGAATTCGTTTAAATTAAAACCAGGCGTTGGCACAGTGCATCCTTAGTTTTTAAATTTTTACCGCCAGGGAGACACGGAATTTGATGTTCCCCACTAAAGGGTCTGCTGCCTCAGTTTTATAATATGCTTACCTTTATGCCTGAATGTTTAGACACTTTAGAAAGCTACTAGTGATTTACCATTTTTTCGATTATAACTGATTATATAATCGTTGTAAAAAAATCGATTGAATTCTTAAAATCTTAGCAATCAAGTACCTATCATTAAAATTATTAAGAAAAACCCTACTAGGTATTATAAAAATGTTGTATTCACCTTTACAATATTGTATACACACGGGTATAAAAATTAACTGAAATTCAAGTAAATGTTTAGTTAAATCAACTAAATTATTTTTGTAAGGAGGAGGATTCTACAAAATGTTATTTTCCTTTTTTGCAATACACTGGAATAACTTTCTAAATCTATAATTTTTATTTTTAACGTAGATATTTAAAAATGAATAAAAAAAATTTAGCTCATATCCAGGACGAAACGAATGCTTAGCAGGGATTGTAAGAAGACAAGAAGCTTAATGCACGCCGGTCCTCTCCCCTGTCCAGGAAAGAGGAGGAGGGGGAGGAGCGGCTAGTAGGGCTGGTATACGCTTGCGCGCGCGATATTCGGCCGTAGAGCGAGAGGCTGCTAGTCCCGGGTAACATCTGTCCGGCAGGTGCGTTGCCTCCTCGTCTCCTCTAAGGATGTATAGGCGCGTACACTCCGCGGCGTTTCGTCGCTCTCCTCTCCTCTTTTTTTTCCTCCAGGGGTCTTTGTGCCCGGGCGCATCGACCCTTATGCGCGCGCGTCGCGGTCTCTCGCAGTCCACATGACCCGTTCTCTCTCTCTCTCTCTCTCTCCTCTCCTGCTCCTCCTCCCCCCCGGCGACGGGTGCTCCTGCACCGAGCCGCGCCCTTCCCCGCCGATCGGCCGCTCCAGCCCTTTCGCCAAGGACCAGGGATGAACTTCGCCGAAAGGGGTTAATGGCCCCCGAACGCCCGCCACGCCAACACCCTCCCTCCCTCCTTTATGTATACCTACTCTTGCCTCTCCTAGCGGCGCTCCTCTTATTACGCCCTACATTATGCTTATTTATATAGCTTTTTTTATTTTGGAAATTGTGGGGCTTCGTTTTTTCAGGCTTATAATGTTATAACATTAACTGAAAAATATTTACACTTACACATTACACGATAAATCGGCTAGAGTGAAATTTGACTCCAATGGAGATTAGAGATAAATTAACTTCATCACTCGAGTGAAATAGAGTAGAATTTTGACTCGAAAGTAGAGTTAAATGGTAAGACATAACCTATAGAATTCTGCTCTACCTTAGAGCCAAATAAATTCACTCTACTTGTGTGGAGTGATTCTTTCACTCTATTAGAGTGAAATTGATTCCTGTAGAGTTAAATTTGTTACTTTTTTAAATTATGAGAGTAGAAACCTCAAGTTTTGGCGATGAGATGTCTCGTCATGGCATGCAGGATGTTTAATGTTTACTTTAAATTAATTAATATTTTCATATTATTCTACAATTCACAGACATGTAATAAGTCAATTGTAGTCTAAAACGCGCAAATTCGAATTTTGTTAAAAAAATCTTAATAAAATCTGCCTTGTATTTAAATTTTTTTAAAAAAATATGTCTTGTCTTTAATTTAAAAGAATTTTTCATTTTACAGCCTTAGATCAGCAGTTTGAATGTCAAAATGCTGCCTCGACTTGCGTTATGGATGAACCGTAAGGGTTGAAAGTAGGACGTTCTAGTTAAGGAGGCCGCAGCGGCACAACGCGTATACGTGAAATTAGCATCGACTGCGTAACTTTAACCTTTTAAAATCTACATAATTATGTTCCACGATATTTTCCTGCAATATTTCTACGTGAGTACTTATATAAAATCTTGAAAAAATTGCCTTTTAATTACAAAAAATGATGAGCTCTCCGCCGTATTTTACGTTCTCCGCATCCAACAACTCCGTTATTCCCGTGGCATCCTTTAATTTCTCCCGATACTTTCCAGGCAAAGCTTGGATTTAATGAATTTAATAAAGTCATGCATATGGTAAACTGAGCAATTTATCAGTTTAAACGTGCATAAACACTTAATGCACGTTGATTAGCTTGCGTTTCAGCATCTTTGTAGCCGGGATATATATTTAATTGCCGGCGTCACGATACATTTGCAATTCAAGCGCTGATTAAAATGCGTTCTATTTAGTCGATTAGACATGTAATTCATAAAAATATGTGAAAAAAATGCTACTGTATCGCGGCGTAATGACTCGGCGCTTTTCACGCGGCTTTTGCGCGGGATTATCGCGGCGAGCGAAGGACGGGTGCCGGAGTTGTTCTTTTTTTTTTATCCGGTACGATCTTGCTCATTAAAAATCGTTTTTATGATGGTAATCTAGTCGGGCGCCTGTAAAGTTTATGCGAATACACCTGCAGCACGTGCTTATTTATTACAGTTACGTAATAGCAGGCATCGCGTTTGTCGCTGACACCGACAATTGAAATAACAATTACCACCTTTTATTGAAAAGCCTTAAATACTTTGCACTGATTAAGTTCTGCTTTAATCACACCGACGGCACGTACCATATCCATTCAGACTGAATTAATTTATTCAATTTTTATTATGCATAATTATCATTTTTGCTTACCAGTATAATGAAGTAGAGAAATTTATTTTCATTCATTTAAAAATTATAAATGTTTTTGTAAAATCAATTATTCTATTTTATTTGTTAAACTAAAGTAGCTCTTAATATTTCGTTAGTCTATTATTCATTTCGTTCTTAAAAGTGGGCTATTCCTAATTTTTCTTAGTCGGATTGTTACATATATATAAGGATTTACAACTTAATTCAAGTAATTAGCTAGCTTGTCAAAGTGAATAATTATTTATCCTTAAAATAAATAAATCACATAAGTCTGAACGTTTATCATTTTTATTAAAAAATTTGTATACAATATTACAGCACTTAATAAATGTTTAGACATGAATAATTAATATTAAGATGATAATGTTTTGAAACCTCGCTATATTTATGATCAAATCCTAATTACAATGTTCATATTTCTTTCTTATTAGTTGTTATTTTCTTATATATCGTAATTATTTCGATCGAATCTATATGATATAACCAACCTAAATGAATTAATTTAGCAGTATGGTTTAAATAAATATAAGAAAAAAATTCTTCAAAAATGCATTTCATAATTTCATCAACATTTTCTGTGGGAATAAAATATATTTTTTGATACATTGCATCTCTTTGTGTGAATTAAAATAAAATCTAATAGAAAAAATTCTATTTACTACTCTTACAATTAAAAATTAAGATATATACCCACTCCGAAAGCTTATAAAGAACAGATAATTCACCCTCGCGATGTATTTCAATTTAATTTCTCCGCGCTCCTCGCCGATAAAATATAGTTTCCCGAGAAATTGCGCCATGTGCGTCGTGAACATTAAAAATATAATGTAGAAACTCCGGCCGATACCACCTACACGCGCCGCGAAATATGGATGAATGAAAATCGCGCGAAAGCGTGACTCGCATGAGGAAATGTGGGATAGCCACAAAGTTTTCCAATGCATTCCCGCATTGAAGGCGACAGCATGATATATACACCCGTGGCACGGCTCGCACGGATGACACATTAAATATCTCCCTCCCCCGCGACGACTAATTATTTCACCCGCGACACTTTCCCGCCTCGCCGATCCAGATATTCTCTCCCACACGGGCTGTCTGCGTATATACATAATATACACGCGGTGAAAATGCCCGAGAGGCAGGGGCGTGGGAGGCGCGGCTCTGGGAGCGCGTTTGAAAAGTTCGGGAAGGAAAAGGCGCGAGACTTCCGCCGGGTGAAAGTCGTCGTCAGCGCGGAGTGCGTGCGAAATGCGTGGGCAGCACCGCGAGCGCGGGAGAACGGCTAGACGCCTCTTAGACGCTGGCTGTTATTCCGGGCACCAGACGTGCAGGTACCGCGCGCGTACCGATACACCGTTATATATATAGGCGAGAGGGAGTTGCGCAGCGCAAGGCCCCGAGAAATCGAAATCGACCGTTTTCGCACTATCGACGGGGCTATTTGAAAATTTTCTTCGAGAAATTCACGATTTCTTCGATAATATTTACTCCTTACTGTTTTTACAAGTTGCATATGTACAATTTAATTAACGAACTTGTCAGTCATCGAAATTATACGAGATTCTTGTCGAGTTGATTATTATTTATTATTTTTATGAAATAAACTGGGGTGGAAGAAATGTTTGCCCAAGTAAAGCAAATGTATGATCTATTTAAAAAATGTGTATAAATTATATATAAATTGTATATAAATTTTGCTATTCCATTTCTATGCATAATGTACTATGTATATATTATATATATAGTTTATATCATTTTTTTACTTGGGATGTCTATTTGAATCAATATAGAAATGTTTATTATTATCATTGTTGTCATCTTTATCAGGTCTTATTGTGTGCATTGAAATTTGAAATGCATATAACAGTCACACTAACAATGATCGACCTGGTGAGAGCGTCAAAAATCACCGAAATGTCACTATAACAAACACTACTATTAATTTAAGTAAATAGAAGTTTCTACTACCCAAAGTTAATTTCTATATTAAAAGAAATAATAATAATTTGAACGTAATTATATTGACAATTATTTTGAAAAGAGAAAAAAATTTTTATTAAAAATTACACTAATTTATTTTAATTTTCTTAGAAAGGTGTTTATGAAAAAAATTTACTTGAAATTTACGAACTTTTAATGGAGTTATAGTAAATTTTATAAGAAAAGATTGGAATTTTTTCAAACCCATGTGTGTAAAATAAAAATTCTACAATTCCAATCCAAAATACTTAAAATTGCATTTTAAAACTCAGTATTTATAGTTATGGAGTTATACATTTGTGTAATAAAAAGCCACTTATTATGAATAATTGATTTTGCAATCACTTTTAATGGATTAATATTTTTGTTAAGTATCTAAATGACCATTTTTTTCAAATTTATTTGATCACTATAAATTGAAAAATCCCGATTGTTACTACTGATTAAAAGTAATTTATTTAATGATTACTTGTGATTAGTATAAGTCAGTACAATTATCTTTTTGACTCGCGATTCTAAGATGATAAAACTGCAAGTTTCGAGACGTTACTGAAAATAAAAATAATTGCAATGCAAATGGAGTTGCAATTAATTTGGTATAAAGAATATTAAATTCATTTTTACCCGCGTTATATTGGATATATGGAAGCAGGTGTAATAAAAGAACACAAGATGAAATATATTCTATTTAATATTATCTGGTACATTTACCGCTAGGGGGGTCTGTGATATATTTCCTGGTAACGAGTCTGTTGTCCCGATTATATATACACCGCCTTAAGACCTGGGTGCTTAGGTGTATGGAGAAGCTACTAATGCTTCCCAATTTAACTGGTTATAATTGTGCAGTCACCGATAAGAATTGCTTGAATTCTTATATTCATTGTAATCAAATGTCACTATAAGCCATCATCATTGGAAGCAACTTTTTGATGGATGTCACTGATCAGAGTTCGTTAATTCAGGGTATGTATTAAAAAAAATTAAATTTATATAAATTCTTTTTAATTATTACATTAAAATACTTGTACATCTCTTGAACTTTTATAATTTATTAAAGATAATAAAGCTCTTTCTGTAACTTTTAGTATTTTTTTTAAATTCGTAAGTGAATTTCTGAATACATTTTCCGTACGCAGGTACATGTAACATTATTCAGGACATAATTAATAAGGAGTTCATATACCTACTTATCAAAATACATTCGCTTAATTAAAAATTAACCGGAAACATTCGATCCATATTATAGTATCTCATTTTTACTAATTAGTATAAAATGTATCAGCAGCTGCATTATTCATTACCATGAGAAAAAAATCGTGTGAATTCCAGAAAACGATTCGTTTGAAAATACGCCTTTGATATTCCTTCAGATAATCGTTTTAAATGATTAACATACAATTTAAATATCTCAACGTTCGCTCATTTAAATTTTTAAATACACTAAATAATATCGGTTCACTTTGCAAAGCCATCGCACAAAAGAAGGGAATCTATAATGATCGCTTTCTTACAAGATATATAGGACGAGAAACTGTTTTGAATGAGATTAGAAAATGGATGGTTAATTGAAACTACTTACTTGCACACTTCGATCTTATCAAAATTGCCGCTGAAAAGTGAACATTTAATTCCCATTTTCGCGATATGAAATGTTCGAACTTTTCCGAGCGATACAAAATGACGGGCTCAAGGGAAGAAATCATGACTCGGCGTGACGCTGTGAAGAAAATTGAAATTTTTTTCATCGACGTGTGCAATTTGATTCGAAGTTGTTCAGCGGGGGCTACGGAATGACGTAAGTGGCCATTACATTGTTCGGCACCCTCTTGTAATGACATTACGAGTATCGCCTTAATGGATTTAAAAAGTTTCGTTTCTGCTCGATTGATCCTTATCGCGTTAGCCCTTAAAATGTCTCCCTCCGAAAAAGGAAAAGAACATATCCGTACCGTCATAAGGAGGTATTAAAAAATCATCGAGTATACATATAACGCGCTTTATACATAGGTATATATATATACCTATCGAGTGTACATATACCTCCAGATTGCGACCACTAAACCCGGAATAATTCTCGGAGTTTCGAGTGGTTGGTACACAATGGCGGCGTATAGTAAAAGTCGCCTGTGGACGTGTCCTCGTAATTTTTTCGGAGAAGGGAAGCTACGTGCACATAGGCACGTTTACGCATAGGTCGACGGATGTGTCACGTAGCACCGTCGGGCCCATCGCTCGCTTCCGGTCAATGACTTCGGGGCGTCGTTTATCTGCCGCAATATGAGACAAAAAAAGGGGAATAAGTGCAATATAGGAACTGAGAGGGAACATGTTTGGTGCGTATAGGAACTTGGGTACCGGCGCTTCTTTGAAAAATGAACGGGTGCATGTATACACAGATGGGTCTCTCGGCCTAGGGCTTCATAAAGGCACCTCTCGGTCTCTTCATTTTTTCCTCTCCCTTTGCCCGTACCCTGCACCTTTGACGATATTATGAATTTTATTGCTTCTTTTCGGCTGCGCCTTTAAAACTACTCATCCTGTGTCCCTTCAGTTCTTATGATTCACAAAATCTTACAGGATTATAATGGGAGGCATTGGAAGCGCCACCGACAATGATAGTTTCATGATGATAGTAAAAAGGAGACAATAATCGGAGTGCATTAGCATTTGAAGCGACTCGAATAAATGAATAAGTTTTATTTCCTTGACGGCCCTAGCGCATGTCCAATGGAGACAGTAAAATTATTTATTTGCTTGAAACTAATATAATAGCCCCGCGGTTTCTTATATGCAAGTGTTACATTTTACGAGCGTAAGTCCGTTAATTTGAATTCTGGAGGCGAATTTTTTTTTTATTCCTTTTGCAAACGCTTTATATTTTCAATACACCGGAAAAATGCTCTACTAAACATTGCAATAGTAAATTTAAATACTCTCACACTGAAATTATTGGAAAAATGGCAATATTTTTTTTTAATTTATTACAATTTCTTTTAAAATTTATAGGAAATTTAATAAATTTTACTACTGTTGTAGTAAATTTTATAAAAAAATTGCGATTTTTTCAATTCAATAATGTCAGTCTGTGTATGGAGAAACGCATGCTATTAAAAATTGGAATAGTCAATTTTAATGTTTTCGTAGGCTGGTATTTTTGGAAAAATTATAATTGGTTTTTGTACAATTTACAATAGCTTCTGTAAATTTTTTGTAGAAATTTAAATTTGTCTAGAAACTTGCAATTTTAACTAGATCTTTTTTCTCCTGATATTTATGTTTAATCTTCCTAATGAATCGGTTAGAAAATCCACGTATTTTAATCAATGATGGGTTAATTGTTTCCTTAATTTCTACAGTAATCATTTGTTTTTAAATGAATTTTATTTGACAGAATATGATTTGCACAAGTTATGCAGATTTTAGGAATCTTTGCGGCTAAATTCCGCCGAACCACAACTTCAGAGGCTTCCATGAAGTTTTTTGGATGAAGTTGTTTAACTTCATCAACACCCAAAATTTTTTTTTACTTAACGAAACTTAAGAGGGCAAATAAATATCAGGTGCGAGGAGCCTCTTTATCCAAGATTACGTAAAATTCCGATGACTCGGAATCTATTTTTACTTTCTTACGGCGGCACCTCGGGATGCAGCGAAGCGAGTCACCAGCGTAGCGGAGCCACGCGAGTTGTGTCGCCCTAGATTACAAAGAGCCGAGCCGAGCGTAAAAAAGGCGCAAGACGCGAGATGAGGCGAGGCGACGAGAGGCCGCGGCACAGAGGAAGGAAAGAGGGAGAGAAGGGAAAAAAGCGTCTGGAGGGAGAGACGGGCATAAGGACGCCGGATAGGAAGGAAGGGAAAAGAAGAAGGTTAGGAGTTCGGGGCAACATCTGCCGGGTGCAACAATCTCGAACACCTGCCGTCTGCTAGTCGCGTGCTCCGGCGCATTACTACATCCCCGGGAGCTGCGGCGCGGCAGCGAAGGTATACACGCGCCCCGGCCAGCACAGGCACGGAATTTTACTTGCGCTATTTACTCCCAAGTACCGAGGTTCGGGACTCGCCTCGCGAAAAAAAATTAAATGCATTACATTCGCACTCAATTCTGCATTTTTACGGCTTCCAGTTGGAGAACAACCTGGACGGCGAATAATTTAGCGCCGGCTCGTAAACGAAAATACGATGGGAGAGGATAATATTTTTACGAAATAGACTCATCTCACGGTAGCTTGTTTTTAATTGATAATGAGCTTAGTTGCAGCATGTATGTTTACTGTGAGAGAGAAATATAATTTGAGAGGATTTGAAGAAATAAAATTATTCCTCTTGTGTTCTTATCGTGACTTTGTGCTATACATTGTGTGTACTTTTTTTATATACAATTATGTTTGTAGGTTTTTTATTCTATTCTCTTCGAAATTCGAATTGAATTGAACTGTATAACGAAAGGCAGGTCTTCTATGTTACGATCCGTTAACTTCTTCATTGCAGCTCTTATAAATAATTGCGTACTTTTAAATTTTTTTAATTTATTTATAAATATAGTAGATAGGAGCTTTAAGCTTTTTAATTACCCATTAACCCCATCGTTGCTATTTTGATCCTTTTCCTTGCATCTTTCATAAAAGTGGTACGACTGACCGATACACATGTGTGTTGACCAGATGGCAGCCTGTGGTCGAAGCATTCAATAGTTGTCCATTTTTTATCCATACATGTATAAATTTAGTTTTGTTCGTTCTTCTTTGTTTACATATATTTTCAGTGTTTTTTTATGTACTATTTTGAAGTGTTACTTGTCTATACGATTTTTTAATATTTTGAAGTTACTTTGTACAGCTATTTGAAGTTGTTTTCATTTAATAGTTTAGTTATTTTAACCCTGATTAAAATCACCGAAATTTTCTGTTAGAAATCAATTCAGGGGTATTTCACTAAATATACAATAATGCGGTGGCTACAAAGTCTGAATTTAGTAAATTAATTGTCAAGTCGCCATTAACCCAGCAGTAAAAATCTTAATTGGCGCTAAAATGTCAGTGCTCCTTCAAAGGCATATGCACAAGCGTAGATTTTTTAAGTGACCATTCAGTAAACGTTGTAATCACCTTTTGAATCAATAAAATTTCCATTAGACCTATTTCAGATGGTTAATTACGTACAATGACCCAATAAAACTAATAAAACCATAGAAAAAATTACACTTAGATTTCAGTTATTTTCTGTCCATTTGATTTTATTCTTCGGAGCTCGCAAGGGGAGCATAATCTTCCTCCCGTTCGGCACTCGACAGGCAGCGCGTGCAACAGCTGAAGGTGCATTCCCCCCCGTCCCCGTTTCTCTCGAGAGCGAGCGCCACCCCGGGCCGGCAGCCGGCTTTTCCGCCTGCAGCTTGCCCCGCGGCGCGCACAATACCCGACGGCGTGTAGGAGGCGGTCCGATTTTCCACGGGAGAAAAGCGCATCGGCGCGTGCGGCGTGCGCGTCTCCGTCCCGGGGTGGGGGCGGGCCGGCAATTTGACGGAAATTTCGGGCAACGGTAATGGGCGCACGCTCCATCGGATTTACGAGCTGACGACGAGTGCCCCGGCCATTAGGCCGGCGCTATCTCATTACGGGGATCTTTCGAATTGCCGCCTGTGTGTAGGAAGGCGGATCGGCTCCGGTGGCGCTGGTCTGAGCTACGACTTTGGTGACCGCACGGCCCGTCGGAGGTTTATCGAGGGAAAATCTTGCTCGGTGCTTCGATGACTGGTTCGATAAACTGCTTATACTAGAACTCGTGGTACTGTTAATAAAAATAAAATGGAAATTGTTTCTTTTCATCTTTGAGTTGGAAATGCGTCAGGTATTAGGTGGCTGCAGTACTAACTTGTGCAGGTAAGATACTGCAGTGCTACAGTTTCTGTGCGTGCAGGACTAAACTGTACAATGTAAATGACGACTTTTAGGATTATCTGCTTGTGCGGTCCCGAATCTAGGAAAATTTCAATAGTATGCATATTAGGAGTTGATTTTGGAGCACGGAATTAAATCGTAACATTATTATTCAGGGTTTCTGTTTGAATTACAAACGTTTATGATTTTTGCCCGCTTTGAAATTATGGGAACATTTTATCCGCAAAGATTACGATTGACAGATAATTATTATACGACATCGTTATTAAAAAAGTTTTAGGGAATTAATTTTCTTATGCATTACATTTTTCTCTGCATTACAGTATCAACTTTACATTATCAAATACACATTAGCCCGTAAGATCCATTACAGAATCCACTACACTGTTTAAAAATTGTGATTTAGTAAAACAAAATTTTTATTATAAAATTTATATTTATTAATATTATAATATATCAAAATATTAATTTATTTTTAGGATTTTGTATGTAGCTTTCATACAAAGACTTCAGGTGATCCGCACTTGATCTCCTGTTATACCTATAGAGATAAACATGAGGTACCACACATTATACTCCACACTCTTGCAATAATTCTGCAAAAAAACGTTTTAGTCAATAGCTAACAAATTAATAACCATATGATAAAAATTTAATTAATTCGTGATTTCATTTTTATTACATGCACTTTTCTTCAGGATTGGCATGCTCCTTCACACTACCATCTCGAAATACAAAAGTTACACTCGAATTTCAACTGAAAATGATAAATTACCAAGATTTCCCGTCCCGAAGTCGATTTGCATCATTCTGTCGTCGCGCGGCTTGTTGACCCTCCGCAAAAGTTGATGGGCGGTTGTTAACGCGATTGTTTTTGCAATTTGTCATAAGGAAGCCACGCATTATAAATGGCTCGGGCGCCCTCGCGTACCTATACCCGCCGATTTATTTTCTCGCGCATCCAAAGCGAGATCCAAGTTGTTTACGCGCTAATGCAGTGACGGGAATGTGTGTCGCATCCTTGCACCGATTGAAGTGAAAAGTAGTTCAGCCGAAGCAGGCGAGAGAAAGAAACAGAAAGAGCGGGAGAGAGAGAGAGAGAGAGAGAGAGAGAGAGAGAGAGAGAGAGAGAGAGAGAGAGATTATTTAGAAAATCGGCGCACGTTACAAAATCTTTTGAACTGAGTCATTTGCTGTATCATTTGCGACGTCACTTTTTCAATGGATATGTTTTTTTTAGCTCATTACTTAATCACTGAGATCAAATTGCATTTGTAAAAAAGTGAACTTTTTTTGTTGCACACATTTTTGCAAGAGTACTCTCTAAATTTGAATAAGTGAAATTCAGAGAGTAAGTTTGCATCTGTTTTTACCGAAATTTATTGCGATGTAACGTGGGCTGTAATCCCTTAAATGATAAACCAAGATTTATCTATCAAATGGCGAAAAAAAATGAATTGCTTTTATTGCAACTGATTCAATAAAGTAGATATATACTGTGTCATAAAAATCGACGCGTCTGTCACGCAAGGAAATGTTTCACGTTTTTAAGTAGAATTCGATTTAAATACATTTGGGGGAGAAAATGCGGTGGATTTTACGCAGCTTTAAATGCCTGATATTAAATCACTTTTAATGTGGATTTCCGTACAGATATGTTTTATTGTGATTCGCTTTTGAAATAGATTTAAAGTCAGGAAAATATTTATTTACTTATCTTTAACTAATGATACTACAAAGCATTTGGGGACGAGAAGCAACATAATGAAGGTAATAAAAAAGCGAAGCACGTGAATAGCAATGAAGCGATCAAATAAATTCTCTCGGGGCTTCGGGAAATATTTCGAGTGCATGTTTATTTAAAGACTTTTTTTCGGGAGCCCGAGAGGAAGGGGGGCGCCTTATTGCCATTTTGCATTTCCCTCTTCACCTCTTTAACTTTGTAAAGTAGTGTCTGGCCCCTTCCTTTTTCTCGCTTTGCGCTCTCTTTTATTTAGCGTCATAGCGCAGGGAAAAGAGAGAGAGAGAGAGAGAGAGAGAGAGAGAGAGAGAGTAGGTGCGCGTATTTTTAGTGACACTATTCAGGCCAGGTGGCACCGATTTAGCCGAGGGCAATGTATTATTGGGCGCGGGCATATTACCGGCGACTCGCGGCAAAAACGCCGATCGCCGGCTCCACTCCTCTCTCTCTCTCTCTCTCTCTTAATCTCCTTCCTCGCGCTCACTCGTTAACAGACGTGACTCAGAGTGACGCGTCCGACGATACAATCTCGCGCTTCTCACGTCTTAAAAAAGACGGATGGAACGGGCGCGTCCGCGTAACGTCGCCGCCGCTTCTTATAACATCGGTATTCGCCTTTTTTTTCTCGCCTTCTCCTACGCCCCCCCGCTCGCTCTCTTTCCTCGGGTCGCGGAGCGAGCAGCTTAATGGAACACTCGCATGCTTTAAGCAAATTATAGGAGCGAAACGAAGCGTGCACGCCAGCGACAGCGACGCGCTGAGCAAAGCTACCGTCAAATTTGAATATCCGAAGGAACAAATTTATTCGAAAATACATGGGAACTCTGTCTGGTATGCTTTCTATTTTTGGTACTCTTCTTAAGCGCCGCTTCTATTTACCGGTGATATTTTTGGTCTCGTTGTCCTTTTTCTGAAACGCGTTAGGAATGCGTCATTGTTTATTTGTGTATACCCTCTAAATATGGAAGAGTTTAATATTCACTTATTTCACGTTAACCGAATAAGTGAATAACTTATGATGTAGAATAAGTGTAGACCCGAAATCCAGTTATTCATTTTTAGAAAGATACATGACAATATACGTCATTTAACTTTACTTCATTTAACATAATTAAAAAGATAAACATGCACATATTAATCAATATTGCAAGATCTAAGTAGTACTTTTAAAAAAAAAGCCGATAAAGTATTTAGTCAAGCTGAACATCCTTGTGTAATTACGTGGTTTTATTGCAGGGTCAATTACGAAATTAAATTCTGATATTATAAATGTTTATACTTACTCCGAGTGTACACGTGTTTTTAAAATAAGCCGCAACAAGAGTTAGTAGCGGAAGTTTGAAAATTCTGAATTAAAATTTTAATTTGTGTGAGTACTGTAATTGAGTGTTTGCATGCTTCACCGCAGAGAAAAAAAGCTAACGTGCAAACATTGAAATTGTAGTTAATTAAAATGTTACAGAACGCACTGTAATTAAATGTGCGGCGGGGTTGGCCTGTATAATTTAAAAATTTTTCGAGTTACCGAAATTTTTCGCGAATTTGGAGAAACAAATAATGTACCGCGGGAATGAAAGAATAAACAAAAAGTTTCATCCACGCCGCTTATTTACACGAGATTTTTTTCGAGGTTGATTTATGCGGTATCAAATTTCATGCGGCGAACTTTTAAATTTTACAGGCTTTAAATGAATGAGTAACGAAATGATATATAGCGGATGATTGATTGATTCTCCGAATTCCCGGAATTCCTTCTTGTACATGAAAGGGTTGATGTAATTGCGTTTCTCCAAATGTTATTTTTTATAGGTATTGTTAATGTTATTTATTATTTTTTATTTATGGATATTATTTTTTTTTAAATCTACTGATATTATTATTTCACATTCTATTGTCTTGCGTTAAATCTGGTTACAACCGTACATCACATCTAGTGTGATCGAACGTAAAATTTCACTGTAACTGGCGCTAAGTGATTTTCAGTTATTCCGACTTTCTAAAAATTTGGAGAAAAGATGTTTTAGATGAATAAATTGACCTCAGTCGCAAAAAGTTATTACTATAAGTGCAATTTCTTTTCAATTTTTAACTTCGCTGTAGCTTTTCATTGAATTGGTCGATGATTTTAATCTACCATCGTCCGATCCCCTTCTGTTTAATAAAATGCATATAAAAATCTAAATGAAACAGCTTTTGTCCATAATTTCAAAAAACTGCATTTCTTTAAGGGAGGCACCTATAAATTATTGTATAGAAAATCACCTAAAATAGAAAAATTTTAAGAATTAGTAAAGTAAAAATTTAATGCTATAAACATTCATTAAATTCCTGATAAAATTGGCACAGTTAGAAGTCTCTAGGCCAACTTTAGTTTCGTTATGTCAGTTCCAAAAATTTGGCTTTGGTGACAACTCCAGGTCCAACGGATTCATTAACTTTGATGGGGTTTGACTTAAATCATTGGTAATGTATATCTTGATGGTGTGAAGAGTTGTATAAATTAAAATTTTTTATTAAATGTTTGAAAGAGAACAAAAACTGCATACATTCATAAAACTGAAGAAGTTTCGGTAGTTATTGGACTCTTTCAATTATTTAAGGCGGTCTTATACCTACAATTTTTTTTATTTAAAATTACCTCAAACAAAACAAAATTAAATATTTATTACAATTTAAATTTAATAAAATAAAAGTATACTGAATTGCGGATAAAATGGGTGTAGTTAGAAGTCTCTATACTCATCTTATATTAAGTTATGTCAGTCTCAGAAATTTTGCTCGTGTGACACTTCCAGCTTCAAGGGATTGATCAATATTAATGTGGTTTGGTTTGAATCATTGGTAATTTATGTCTTTATGGTGTAAACAGTTATATACTTTAAAATTTTTTGATTAATTATTTGAAAGAGCAAATAATACAATAGCTACAGAAATTTCTTCAATTTTAAGAATTTATGCAGTTTCTAACTACACCCATTTTATCCGGAATTTAATATATACTTTTATAATATTAAAATGAAATTGTAATGAATATTTTATTTTTTTTGTTTGAGGTAATTTTAAGTGAAAAAAATTTTAGGTATAAGCCCCCCTTAATGAACAAATTTTAATTCATACAACTCTTGTACGAGCAAGCAATAAAGGCTAAACAGAAATCGAGTAAAGCGCACCGTACGCAAAGGGCAGGCCATTTCGGCAAATGTACATACAACACCGCAATATCGATCAGTGTATTATTGTCGAAATGTGGAAAAGGGATTATAACCAGCAGCTTGGGCCATTCCACGCAGCATCTGCGACGCAATGTTTCGACAATGGATGCCCCGGAAGAAAAGGGGTCGTCGGCGATCCCGCGCTCAAGAGGGCGCGTACACACCCTCCCGCGGGTCGTATACAAGATCGAATTTCGGTCGGTCCCTCGGGCTTTTTCTCGCGTCTCGCGCGTAGGTACACACCACGGAGGTCGTTAAGGCAGCGCACACGTACACTCGGAGCGTGAGAGAGGGGGAGGCGGCGGCGGGCGCTACCTAATCCGACGCCTACCGGCCGCGCGACGACGGATAGAGCCATTGTGGGCTATTTATGGTCGCCGGGCGCTGATGTATTTAGAAAGTGCTTTATCTGGCCGGGGCCGGCTACGTGGGCATGACTCAAGCCGGGCGTGTAAACGGCATTAGCCCCCGCCTCCCTCTCTTCCTTCCTGCCTCCCCCGCGCGCGCAGATGTCGCCACCGCGGGGCCCACGCGCGGAAGCCCCTTTAATTGCCCGCGCGCAATTAATGCACCGATCGCCCGCCGGGATGCGTTTAATCGGCGGCGCGGCGTCACGCTCGGCTTCGCCACCTCGCATGCCTTCCTCGCGTATACGCGCGCATCAATTCCCCACCGCGGGCTTCGTTCCTCTTCTTTCTTTTTCCTTCTTTCTTCTGCGCCTGCGGTTGACGAGCCAGCCTACTCTGGCGCCTCCTGATTAACGGCCTGCAACGCTCATTGCTCCCCCTCGCGCCGGTTATTACGGCGCGCGCCGTTAGCGCAACGAGTCGAGGGTAAATATCGTCCTGCTTCGAGGTTTTTAATTAAACAATTAACGTGCTAATTCCGTGTACTTGTGATTTTTGTGCCGCCGCAATGGAGAAAGGTGAATCGGGGAGATAGGAGATCCGTTGGAACGAACTCCTTCCGCAATTATTGCAATTTCAATTATTTATCTGGGAGAGGTGTTAATTCTGCTGTTTGAAAATTTAATTGACCGTCCTGCCACGGAGGATGATTTTTTATTACCCGGGATGGACGTTAATGACGACAAGTAATGGAGAAAAGATTACGATTAGCATGATAAACGTGTTCAATCTAGTAGGCGCAATGTAATTTTTATTAAAATTTTAGTTCTTATTAATCACTTTAACATAATAAGGAATAAATTAATAACCTAATCAATTCTAAATTCGTAATTAATAAATAAATAATTTGAAGTGATTAATAATAAACGTTTGTTTTTAAAAAGAAAAATTTCAGTATCAATGTACTTTTCGATTTTTATTGTTTAACAAATTACTCACAGTATTACTGATTACAACTAATTAATAAATAGATTGCATTTAATCAGTATAGTAACATTTAGTTTCAGAATCATGGTTTTTACGAATATAACATCCTGAACTGATTAAAAAGAGATTGCTACCCTGGTGGAAAAGTAAAGCATATAATTATAGCTGTAAATTAGCTAATTTTTTACGGTATGCTAAATGTATAGCTGTAAATATAGCTATAATATTGTTAAAAACGACAAGAATTCTGCCTATACTATAGCTATTTGTATGCTTTATAAAATATTATAAATTAGACTAAAATTAAATGTTCCTTTCAATGCAAATAATAATCAATTTTACAATAATTTTTTGACTATTTATTTAAGCTTATTAAATTTAAACAATAATTGATCGAAATAAGTAATTGAAGTAGCTTACA
Organism: Eurytoma californica; assembly: GCA_035586675.1. Lineage (NCBI taxonomy): Eukaryota > Metazoa > Arthropoda > Insecta > Hymenoptera > Eurytomidae > Eurytoma > Eurytoma californica. Next base: position 21,956 of record JAXIUT010007167.1, read on the forward strand.
ATTAGAAAGCTTAACAGTGCACGTTTTTAGGTTATGTTTTTTGTTTACATAGTCTGCAGCAGCCGAAAATACTTTAAATATATTTTTAACTATAAATTAGCTGTTTCTAATAGCTAATCGTTAGCTAATAAGTTAGCTAATTATTAATACCTTGACTATAAAAGATGTTTTAGTTTTCACCAGGTAAGTCAGGTATTAAAAGAGGCCAAGGTTTTAGTCAAATAATGAAATACGATTTATTTAACTTTTATTTTTTTAAATAACTATTAATACGTAAAATCATGATTTTTATTTGCCACCCAAGTCCATTTTTTCCATTATTCACAATAATGATAAATTTTTATTGAAGCATCAACTGAAGTTATTTAGCAATGTCGATTATAATTTTTAAAAATTTTTGGTGTTACTTGATAATGCTTCAAAAATGTATGAATAACGTACAATTTTCGTTACGTTATCAGGGTGGGTCAGCATTTAAAAAAAAAAAAATATTCGTTTATTAAAACACATTATCGCACAATAGAGCGAAGCCATTTAAAAGGGTAATCTTATCGCTAATAGTCAGCCTCTCGAATTAGCGCGCACTCGGGGCTGATCTCCGCGCGTGGGGGCGCCGCTCCCCGTGGCCGGAAGCTCGGGCGTGCAAATATTTAAAGTATTTCGTCGCGGGGCCGAAAAAAGGCGTCATCAACGAGATCGATGATTCTCCTCGAGTCCGCGGGGCCCTCGAGCACCTCGAGAGCGCCTCCGAAGTGGGCAAACGTCCCCGAGCATCCTCGACGCGCCGACAAAAAAAGCCCCGGCGTCAAAATCCCCTCCCCACTTCCCGCACCCTTTCCTCCCCCCCAAACCACCAAAAAAGAAAAAACGAAGAAAATAAAGAAGGAAGGCCGCTCGTCCTCGGGGCGACAAAAAGCGCCGAAGGAGCGCGCCGCTTTCACACGCCGGGCCTATTAGGCAGCAATGAGTCACTCCATTCATGCGAGAGCGTGCGAGTGCGCGCACCGCCGTCGGCGACGTTCCTGATTACGCAACTCGAGCGCTGAAGGATAGCGGGAGAAGTGAGAGAGAGAGAGAGAGAGAGGAGGGGGGCGGACTTGATGACTCTGTGCGACTACTCGAGATATACAGGCGAGCGGACGTGTGGGAAAGGAGACGGCGAAGGAGAGCGCGCAGGAAGGAGAGGGAGGACCGCCTCCGCCGCGGGAGAAAGAAGCGCCGCGGACCGGAAGCGGGAGGATGTAGGAGTCGCCGCGATGCGGTAATTAAGAGGCGCGCGTAACGGGCCGCGAGCTTCGGCTCCTCCGCGAGGCGCCGTAGGAGGTGCTCGCGTCTGCCTCAATGCTGTGATTCCCCGGCCTTTGTAACGGCTCCCGGATTTATCGAACGGAACTCGCCTTCCTCTTCTCGCGCCTTATCATTCTCCCGCTCGAGTTGCCATTTTAATCGCGATTTTTCCTGGAAATAACAGTCTTTTTTTTCAATTTTTTTTTCCCTCGTCGGTTTATCGCTGGGTAATTTTCGCGGCGAGAGTTTAGGCGCGCGGTGCATTCCGAGCCGCGGAGACGTGTAATGATCACGTACCGCCGGCATGAAAGCGGAGGCAACGTTCGACTTGTTTTCATTCCGAGCGTGAGTCATCTGCCGAACGCAGTGAAAACAAATCGCTGGAATTTTACAAAGCAATCTGATTTTTTCCTCTGTCGGGTATAAATAAGTGAGGAAACTTTAGCATAATGTCCACATTTACTATAAAGGATTAAATAAAGTTAAATGTTTCTTAAGACCTTATGAAACTTTTCCACCAAAAAGTTATATTTATGAAGAGAGTATTTATAAAAAGAGATATTATGAAAAAAACTTCCTTTAGAAGGAAGAAATAGCATCAAAATACATTATAATTTTCTATTGCTTTTTCAATTGGAATAATTTAGAAAATTATCTATTTATTGATTAATTACTAACATTATTTAATTATAATTAAATAATATTGAATTATTTAAATATTAAACGAGTAAGTATATATTAAAAAATTTATAAATTAATTATTTACTTAATCATTTAATTGTTAAAGGAGTAAATACCCTTTTACGAAATTTATAAATTAATTACAAATTGAATTATGAACTCCGCCTCCTTCGTGGATAGTAGGTTACATTTACAAATTACTGTCAAATAAATCTAAATTATGAACAAAAATAAAAGATTACTATACTATACAATTCAGCCAATTACATCACGAGAAAACCCGGCTATAAATAACTTGCTATTGTAAGCTCAGGTTTTTCATATTTAATAATTGGAAATTACAAACAAGGCAACTACATAAGTTTAAGTGAAATTTATGTCTAAAATTTTTGTCTACCTCAAAGGGAAAAAAAGTATTTGTATACATGTTTCATTGACCATTACATAAACTTGAATGTAAACCTTGTTATTTTTACAGCTTTATTTAATCATTTATGAAAATACACGTAGACTTCCAGTGTACCCTGAAAAAAAAACTTGTGTATACACGTTTTATCGAGGCAATTATAAATTTAATGCAAGGAAACAAGCTGGAATTCGAGTATTACGTAAGTAATTGAAAATTTGAGCTTAACTGGGGAATGGTACCGGAATCCGATAGGGGCACATAAAAAGCGGCGCGAGATAAGGAGAGAGTGCAAGAGCAGGGTCAGACCTGAGTGGAAACGGCCGATCGATGTAATCCGGGTAGGCACGCGCGTATGCGAGCAGAAGTCCGAGCCGCCGCCGCGGCTGTTTACAACCTGTCCGAAAATGACGGGAGAGCCCGGCGAGGCCTTCGACGGCATTGGGCCGATTCCCCGCGCGCGCGTGCACAATTGCGCCGGTAATTCCTCCGGCGGAAGCCGAGCGGACCCACTGACAATGGACCTGGAGCCCGCGGGAAGACAACAACAGAGGAAAAAAGGCACGGTAAAATCGCAGGCGCGCGCGGGAGGGAGAGATCGCGACACGTGGCGCTCGTTTAGGCTTGGGACGTGTATAATTCGAGTGACCCGGCGGAGAAAAAAAGCGGTTGTTTATCGCGGCTCTTTTGGACGTGCACGGCTGACGCATGCACCGTTTGTTTGCTCTCTTGTTTTTTTTTTTCGTCGCCGATCGAACGGGATCTGCTTACTGGTTCGAGATTACATAAATCATCCAATTCGAAGATGAGCAATGGAGATTTGCATATAATTTTGTAATTTACAGCGGTGATATTTTTTTCTAAATTATGATGTTGTCTTGCCGCTTCGGTGCGTCTATGAAGAAGTTAGCTGCCCGATTGCTTCGATGAATTCGTAGAAAAAAATCGATATTTTTATGTTAGGCTGATGCAGTTAGTTTATGAATGTCTAGTATCCTTATTTATCTTCGATATAAATTATAAACTTTATGATTTTATATGAAATTATATCTAGGTAGTGTAGGTTATATATAGCAATATTTTGAAAAAGTTTTATTAAAATTTAAAAATACCTAATTTGTTTTTTACTTTATCACAGTAAATACCAATTTTTGGGACAAACATTTCGTGCGTGTTAATATCATACATTTTTAAATTTACTATAAAATTTGCTTAAATTTGCTTACTCCTTTCAGGCCCAATATATATTGAAATTTTGCAAAATCAATTCATTAGTAGCTAAAAATAAACATATGGATCAGCTTAAAGTGAATCGTTTTTCATCACACAATGGGGCTATAAATTATTCTAGACTCAATAGAAACCGAGAAAGAAAAAAACAATAGTTACGAAAATTGATAAAGTTGACTAAAAAATTATTGTAAATCATGTGGAAATTTTTTCAGAATTTTATTCTTTCATGAGAAAAAAATCAGATCTAAAATGCCAAAATTCCTCCATAAAGTTTATCCTTTGATTAATAGTATGAATATACAAAAAATTTTAACGAAACATTTTTCTCAATAAAGAAAGATCGATAAAGAGATGAAACTGAAATTACGATTTTATAAAAAAAGTTGCAACGTTATTCAAATATTTTTAATAATAAAAAATATAGATCAATATTTTATAATTATCTAACTTTTAATGCAGCCCCTGTCCCCTTACCGATTAAAATCTTCTCCGAATAAAAATCTCTTTTGAAGGAGCAATATTTTCCAATTACCCCGTGCAAATGTACGAGCAGCATTAGTTAATACAGCGATCGCAGCGAAACTTTTCTTTCTGTTTTCACTTCGAAAGTTGGAGCCTCCAATAAAGCACCGAAGGGAAGCGGTACCTCCGCTTATGGTTTCATTCCATTCGCCGCTCCCCCCTGCGCGCAGAGCCTTTTCCGCGAGCGCCACCTCCGCACTCGCCCATTTTTTTTTCCATAATCGCCCCTTTCTGCCGGCGGCGCATGAGTTACGACGCTCAAAAACGGATTTGGGAGTTTCGGCGCCGGTCCACCTTCGCGATCCGCGGCCGAAAAAGCGATTCGTTCCGAGCCATAAGCCGCTGCCGCGCTTGGCTCCGTCTCTGTGCGAAGCCGTAAAATCGAGCGACCGGGAGAATTACGAATTGGACCCTTTGGGACGAGCCGGGCGCCTCGCGGCTTTGCGCCACGACTATTTTGTCAACATGATGCCTCATTGCTGGAGATTCCGTCTGTGTGTATGTGCCACGTGCTCGCCGCGGCCTTCGGATATCCTCCACGAGCTGCTCCGATAAACAAGCCGGTGCTATTTCGGAAATTCCTATTGCTACTTTGTGAAACATCATTGTTTTTCCTTTGCTTTCGAAACGTCGAGTTTTATTATTGTTTTTTTATTTTTCGACGGATCAACTTTTTGTGATCTTCATGATTTTAGAAATATTTCTCTAAATATGAAATTTTAATTTTATTTCCTACAGTTTATAGTTTGATAGCAAAAGAATTGAGTGTTTCTATAGTTAATGAACAGACAAGGTTTTGTTAAAAATAAGTTTTTACATCTTAAAATACTGGCTTACTGATATTATTCACGATGTTTTGAATATACCTCTGGCTTCCTTTGATGACATTGCATAACGTTATGTAGCCGTTTTTTCGGGCTGTTGCAATTCTAAACGAAAATAGATTTTAATCTTATATACGTATCCGCTGTAACTTTTTTCAGATGCCGAGTCTATTTTTAATCTTTTCCCCATTCACGAGTTGTATTAACATATTGAATTTCTGCTGACGTGTACAACCTTCAGTGAAAAAAAAAGATCTAAAATGCATAGGTGCGAGATTCGTTGGGCTTATTATTTGAGCACGAAAAAAAAGAGAATGTGCTGTGTAAAGTTGAGTATATGAAATATCACTGAACTCTGCAATGTCGGCAGACCATAAAACTCTTTTTTTCAACAATTTTTTTTTTTATTGATTAATAACATTATTTATAATCACTACAATCATGCTGTTATGTACTATTTCGCATTTCAGATATTTACTAATCTCTTAGAATCTTACTGCAATTGATGAGCATATAGTGAATAATATTATATGTTACATCCGATACTAGAGGATTACTTAAATAAGTGAATAGTCATTTATTTATCGTAAACATTTTTTACTTATTGTTTATGTATACTCAGTATAGAATATAAAATAGTGCCAAGTTTATTGAAATAATTACTAAATTTTTAGTGTAAACATTTACTTCACTGAAAGCAGAAAATTTATAGTAATATTCACTACAATTTTTAGTAAACTAGTAATAATTTTTATAAAAAATAAGTGTCAACAATTATCGTCTGATCAAAATCTACCTCAAAACGAAGTGAACATCGAAAACTGCTGGGGGTAGATTGCCCCGTGAATGACCACATACCAATGAATGACCGCTCTATAAAAATATCAATTTTTTTTTATATTAAGAATACTTTAATGTTTTTGAAAAAATTCTATTAGATTAGTTGGTTATCAATACAACCAATTCAATTTATGCATTACAA
>JAXIUT010007216.1:0-13078 GCA_035586675.1 Eurytoma californica
CTGCGCGTCGCCGCGCCGACGCTCTCGGCGCCCATTTCGCCCCCCCCCTCCCCTCCCCCCCCAGAGGTCCGCCGGCAGCGAGATGGACTCGCTCGCCCTCTCGCTCGCGCCGTCGGACTGATCCAATTTCGCGGTCGCACTCTTATCGATCCCCGCGGCGTCGCATTTAAATCGACGAGCGGTGGCGCGCGCGCGGCTTCCTCGCTCCGGAGTTTCGATCCGGCGCTTTATACAAATACGCCGGCGCGCGTAATCTCGTTTGTTTTTCCATCGGCAGCTGTGTACTTTATTGGGGGGTATTCATTTTGCCGCGAGATTCTTGCTGTTTTTTTTTTTGTTACGTTTTTTTTCCGCTCTCGAGATTTTCGACTCACTCGCGCGCGATGAAATACGAGCGGGGCGTGTATAGAATCTTTGAATTTTCGGCCGGTGTTTATTTTTGATGCGCCAGCGAGGAGGCATTTGAAAATTCGGATGCGTGTTTATTTGGACGTTTTCGAATTTTGCTGAAACACATCTGCTTGCGCTGATGCACGAAGTGAAATTAATCAGATGATAGAAGGCTTTCCACTCGTGTAACCGTAGTGCGGGAGATAACTCACTAGACCGAATCCTTTCGAAAGAGCAAAAAATTTGCGCGCAGCCGGGCGATTACATCTTGAAAAATGGAATCGCTATCGTGCATTCGGATAAAAGCGCAAAGCCATCCGGTAAAAAAGCCACTCTGGCGTCCTTTGACGAATGCATACGCGAAGAAAGGACGTTCCAGCGGGAAAAAGCGTAAAAAGATTACCTATTTCAGGGCGCAGCCATTACAGAGTTTTCAAATCGCTCTTCAAAGGGCGAAAAAAAAGTTTCGACTCGCACGACCCATCGGCGTTTCGAAAAAAAATGCACGCATTTCGCGAGAGAGCGCGCGATCCGGGTTATAGCGAAGCCAGAAAGTTACGCGCGAATTCGAGTTAAAACATCTGTCTGCTGGGTATTCGTGCGAAGCTCGCGAATATCGCTTGAAATGCTGGTCTCGTATCTGGTTCAAAACTTCATAAGTGTATTATCGCGAAATATGGAATTCTATTCGCAGGATAAAACTAGGTACCTATAACTTTAAGACGATGATTAAAGATGTGTTTTTCTCTTTTGTTTCAGGTAAGTACCCAGCTACCAACTTGAAAATAATCCTCCACAAAGTAAGCTCGGTATCTTTTTATTCGCAAGTTTTATCCACCATTAAAGCAAAATTAAAACCTTGAAGGTTTTACTCTTTTTTTAAACTCCTTTATAATGAAAGCAAAAAAGTTTACACTTCGGCGATCCAGCGACGGGCAACCCCGCAACCGACATCCTGTACGAGGCTGTAAACGTTCCATACCGCCAACTAATGAGCTTCTTTTTATCGTCATCGCTCTTCTTTAAAAGAATAAAAATGGTGTATCGTAAAGAAAATTTTACGAGGAAAGTAATGGATACATAAGCCCCTTATCTCCCCGCACCTGAAAGCGCGGCGCGTGCTTACGTAAAACAGATTAAAATTCAAAGAGCCGCGCACGCGGGGCTCGATACCTCTTAAAATACATACTCGCCAGCGCGAGATTTTCCTTCAATTAAACTCACGAATCCCGGGGCGAGTCGTCCGCGGAATTTCAAGGCGGCGACGGAGTCCGACTCGGCGTCCGAATCGATATATCGGCGGGGCAGCGAACGATGATTGCCAGGCGCAGCGGTTATGCGCGCCTTTGACGCCGCCGCGGCCATCAAAGCGGACCGCCGAGATCAAAAGCTCGGCAGTCGCGCGCGGCCGCATTTACGAGCCGCGGAAGTCGACGCTCGTATATTTCCATTACTCGATGAGAAAAGTGCGGGCGGCACACACGCCGCGCGCCCGGAATAAGCGTCCTTAACCTTCGGCCTCTAATGGACTCTTTTATGTGGCGACAGCCTGCTTATGGGATAATCTGCTTATTTACGAACTCTTTGTGGAATTTTTCGAATTTTCGAATAATTAATAATATTGCTGACGTTGTAGGATAACAACTTATATATAAATAAAGTCTGCCTTAAATGGTAAAAATACATTTTTTTACGCGTCTGGTAAAAAAATCGATGATGGTATATGATATTATTTTTCTCTTTTTATAAATAAAATAAAAAAATTGATCGTTTAATTTGGAAAAAAACGTGCATTTACTCCATGATTCATAAATCAAGTAAACAGTGCGACATAATTGTCCCGCATTAGAGTCTTTTTTCGCGGCCCCGAAAAACCGTTAAATCCGTAAAAATCAGCGAAGCCGAGAAAAAGTCGCTCGTTAGTCGCGATAAGTTGTCTGCTATGGAAAAAAAAAATCGCGACGCGAGCGCAAACCTCGACGCGCCGTGTGATTAACGAGCTCGCATTCAGCGTCGAGTAATACAATTCTAATCGGCGCGCACTCGGATTTCCGAAACTTTCGTTCTTCCCCTCTTTTTTTTCGCCGGTGGAGTGCACCAGCTCGACGTGAAGTGCAAGCGCGGAGATTTATTAATCAAGTTCTTCGCACAGATATGGTTAGCCTCGCTCGTGAGTTTTCCCGGGTCTCTTTTTCAAGGCAATTAAACCGGTAGATTATTTCAATTTATTGCGCAGCTCGTCGCTTCAATTATGTCGACTTTATGAATCGCAGTAATTTCTTTCCGCTACTCAAATTACTTTTCTCCACAACATACAAAAAAAGTATTTTCTAGACATTGCACTTTACTTTAATAAACGTAATAATTATGCGCAACAAGACCTTTTAAAATGTATCGCTCTCAACTCGTGCATGAAACCTCAAGAATAGGAGTTCCGCTCGCCGAGCCGGAAAAATTTGATTGACGCGTCGAAATTTTCCTCGAAATTTCCGTCATTGAAAGCGTCGAGATCCCGGAGTGCCTTTCATCGTTCATTAAAAATTCCAGCGATGCCTCGTCGGGCGGCGCGCACGCAAGCGCGGGCGTCTCGCGAGAAACGGCGCCGACACTCCATCGATCGCCGCCTACATATCCTTACGTGCGCGCGCCGTACGTGACGCCTGATTTAGCGGCGTACAAGCGCTCAGCCGTTACCCCTGTTCTTTTTTTCGTCCTCTCGACCCGACGCGCGAAAATCACCGCGAGGCGTGGGAGCATCAATTCCTTTCGGCAGCTGTGTTTTTTTTTTTTTTTTTTTTTTTTTTTAACGAAACATTTGCATTGCTGTCCGGCAAATTTTACCCGGTAATGGATTTTGCGTGTAAGTGCGGCGATAAATTTTTATTCAACGCGCTTATTCGAAATGCCGCGATGCACAGTCAATTTTCGACGCTCATTTCGCGATCGTTGAAAGGTTTCCGGTTATTTGCCGGTGACAGTGTTTTATACGATTTTTCACTTTGCAGTTTACAATGCGTTGTGTCGAGATAAATATAGGAAAAAGGGTTCGATGTTTTATATATTGTTTGAGAAGCGTCGAGTAACAAATAACGAGTTATCAGAAGTTTCCTCGGCAATCACCTAAAGATCGTTTTTTATCTCGCAAGCGAGAACAATAGCTTTGTTCGGACAGATCCGATGATTTGTGTGAACCCACTGTTCTCACTTTTGCTCTTTTTATAAAATACTATTCGCGCCATGTTAACCCGTCGAAAAAGAAACAATCTGAAGAGGGCAAAAAGATCGATTAAGATTTATTGCGATACCATTCGAAACGTTGCGCTTAACGTACATTTAAAAATCAGACTTTAATTTTTAACTTACACTAAAAAAAATTACTTAAATAATTCTAGGATATGCTCATTAAACGCCGTACTGTAAAAAATATACTTTTCATTATTTTAAAGTAGTACAATCTACTCGTGATATGTCTTACTGGACTCGGCTTATTCTACTTACGATCTAGCTCGGCCGCTACTTCGTGCTCGCTTTGCCCTCGCTTAAAAACTTATATTAAAAAAAATTAAGTAAATAATTCTAGATTACATTCATTAAACCCGGAAATTAAAATATAGAATAATTAAAATATATTCTAGATCATTATAAAGCACTAATCTACTCATGATGGGTCTTACCGTACTCGGCATATTCTACTTATGGTCTAACTCGGTCGCTACTTTGAGTTTGCTTAAAAAGGTCTAAAAATTCATTTTAAAATTCCTCGACAATTTTCATCAGAAAATAGCCCTCGACTCTTCTTATCAAGGATAACAAAAGCCTGCCAACGAGACAGACGGATCCCGCCCTCGAGCGACCTCGCGAACGAGCTAATTCGTCTCATACAAAGAGCACCAGAATGAGAGAGAGGGAGAGAGACGTAGAGACGCGCATCAGAATGGGAATTAATCGAGTGGTGTGCGGTGTCCCCGTACGATACAGACTCCCTCTACTGTATCAATCGGCTCGTCCATCAATCGGCCCGGCAAGACCGATCCGTCGGGCTTCCGTTTCTCGGTAATGGCTTCAGCCTTGCTTCTGACCCAGTAGCTCGCCTTATTTCCAATGCACAATGGGATTTGTCTTGGGGTAGATTGTTTTGAAGAGATCCCCAGTCATTATGATAATTCAAGCTCGGAATTCCATGGGATTTCGTTATTTTTTGTTCGTTTTGATTGATATCGTAAAAAAGGAAACGATTTGTCTCGCTCGCGAATTAAATAGATTTATTGAGCTCCGCGATAAGTCAATATTTGGGTCAAATTGACAGATCGCAGTCCTTGTCTTTACGAGTGTCGCGAAAAAAATATTAACGACTGGATCGAGATATTTTTTATAGAAACAAGAAAAATTATAAGAGCATAATAAACCCTTAGCCGACATAACTTCACGGCCAATTCCCCAGCAAGTCACTCCCTTCGTCGTCGGACATCACGCGTCATTTTCACGACCGGGAGAGTGAAAAAGAATCTTTTCAATCAAAATGAAAATCCATCGACTTAATTCGCCGGGCGATCCGCGCCTCCCGGAATAAAATCCAATTCGGGCGGAGTTGATTCGGTCGAGGGTGGACGCCCGCGAAGGGCGGAGGGTAAATAAGTCGTAGTCGGACTGCGGGCCGCTGTACGCCGGTCGCATCGGCAATGGCTATGCGGGGAGGAATCTCAAATTCAAAGCGAGCGCCGGGCGATAAATTCGAAATTCAAATCGCCGGGGCCCGCGCGCGAAACCTCAAAATTAGTATCGCGTGACGTGGTCGTCGCAATCTTGGAAATTGCGGTAGCGAGCGAGCCGAGAAACGTCCGCGCGGTGTAATTGATCGAGCTTCCTGTCTTCGTCCCCGTCGCCGACGGCCCGGCGAGCCCGAGCGCCTCCGCCCTCGCCCGGCTTCGCTTCCCCGTTTATATATACGTATATATATATATATAGTATGTGCGAAGCCCGCGCGCCGACTGAGAGAGGCCGTCCCGGATTTATTAAGCCGCCTTCTGTAGTTCTGGGCGAGCGAGGCAGGTGAAATTGTAATGCGCAACGATGAAATTGTGTTCTCGCTTCTGCCCCTTCTTTTTCAGCTACTTTAATTAATTGCGTCTACAGGCCGGTGTACTACATTTTTGCACTTTCGACAATTTTTTAGATATTTAATGTATAAATATAAAACGACTGTTATTACTAAATTTAACTAATAAAATTCATAATAATATTTTCCGTTTTATATTTTATCATCGTTGTGAATAATATGTAAAAGGCATTACATATTTTCAAATAAATAAATAAGTATTCTACATTTTCGTTATTTATACTTTATTATATCCAATGTAATTAATAAAAAGCAGCTCGAAAATGAAATGTAGCAGCAATAAACATTAAATTTGATGAAATATAATTAAAGAACTTCACGTAGAAATAAATGACGAACGTGTGACACTAGACTTTTTATAATAACCTTAGTAAACCACATTTATGTAGGAAAGTGCCAATTCGGTGGAATACTGCACATTAACGGCGCAGCTCTAATTGCCACTACTACATCTCGGCCGGGCGTATATATACGGGCGATCCATTCACCGCAGAGTCGAAGGAGAGCCGCGCGCGGAAATAGGCCGAGAGGGGGACGCGCGCGGATAGCAGTAGGCCGCGCACCACCTGTTGCCATGGCTACCGACGTCTCTCTCTTTCTCTCGCCGTTTCTTCTATCCGCGCACGCGAGCAACAGCTTCCGAGTTTTATATGCATCCACGCCTTTTTTTCAGTTCGGTTTATCGGGCGAAAACGACGCGTCGTCCCGAAATAGGCGATTACCTTTTTCTTCTTCTATATTAGCCAAGAGGAGCGAGTCGCGACGAGGTTATTGCGTAACGCACTCGACGTACGTGAGTTGGATTCTTTCTAATCTGATCTATTCTGCAGGAGCAGAACACGGAAAGTACGTTAACGAAGAGACTCCAGCTTGCATTTCCGAAAGTATACAATGATGTATATTTTACACGAAAATATAATACGATTTAAAGAAATTGAAATTTAATAATAATAAATCATCATTGAAAGTAAATTAATTTTTTTATGCTTTAAATCCGTAATTTAGTTGTATCAAAGAATTATTTAATTGATATTATTAATTATTAATTTAAAACTACACTGCGTAATCACATAGTTGTGTTCTAATTTTATTTTTTTGTATATTTCTTTTTATATTTAATTTTTTGCATTCTATACATCTATGTATTGGTCTACTCAGCTGGTCTCGTGACTAAATAAATAAATAAATATTAATGTTTAAATAAAAAAAGAAACGCCTCATAACCGAGTATAGTTGAAAAATTTAGCTTAATCGCTGTTCCCGGGGGTCTAGAGCCTTGGCGCGTCCCCGATGAAAGGCAGCTTCTTTCGCCGGCGAGCATAAATTCCCATCATCCGACCCGCGCCGGCTCAAATTAAACGATATCGGCCCTGGCCGCGCGGCAATCTCGTTACTCTTTCCCCACCTTTACGGCCGTTATTTCACAATCAGGCGACGGCGCGTTCTTGCGGCTGCAGGGATTGGGTCGCGCAGCCGGCTCTCCGTCTCCCCGGGAAATAGCCGGGAAGGTCGTCGATGTGCGTAGCGACACGCGCCTGCGGCCCGTTTATCAAGCGACGCGCGCGCGGCTCGATTTATCGATCCGCCCGACGGCTTTCCCTCTTTCATCTCCGCGGTGTCGTCCGCCCGCTCTTCCCCTCGCGCCGCACTTATCTTTCCCCATTATGGGGAGGATCTCGGACGGGATCTGATTTGCGGCTCTTTCTCTTTTCTTTTTTTTTCTTTCTTATTCAAGGCGATTATCGAGATCGGGATGAAGAGCACCGGGGAAAAGTTAAGTTTTAAGTGATTTTCAATGTTTTTTAAGCTCGATCCCAATGAAAATTGAATGAGTTTCAAGGAGTAATTTAAAATTGGTCGCGAGATAATTGATTTAAATGTACTTTATAATTTAAATCGAGCAAGAACGAAAATCGAGAAGTTCGAAAAGTTCTCGTGCATTGTTAATTCGATTGACCTACATATCTTAAAATATGTAAGTATCATGTCAAAATCGTGTTAGCTGAAAGTTAAAAGAACATGAAGAGGTATAATAAGTTTCCAATTATAACGAGAATAAAATTGTATTAAAATCTTCTTCTTTCAATTAAGCATCAAATACAAGTCATTTATTATCATTATTCTTTACAAAAATGTATCTATTCATCGAGAATAACGTATTTTTTGTATCGAATTATCATATTTTCAGTTCCATGACGATCTTGGACTGATCTGCCGAATAGTATTTGCATATCGAAAACTTAAAATTAGTCGGGAGGGTCAACGTCACCTCGTAAAGAGATCGTCGCCCGGTCGAGCGGGCGAAACGCTCGCGGCGCGACGGCGACGCGCGCAATAATAGCGTCTCCCCGTATAAATTTCTCGTTAGGTGCATCCGGTCGACTCGTTATCGGGATTCCGCTGCGCCGGTCGAGATACTCGCGTTTTCTTCCTTCTCGCGCCGGCTGACCTCCTTTGACCCGTGCCGAGTTGAAGAAGATGGAGAGGCGACGGTTGAAGGCTCAATGCGCGCCAATTTCCATTTTCACGTAGCACGGCTTTGCACCTACTTGTGTATTTTTCAAAATTTTGTAAGAGTACTTCATTCGAAAAGTTTATATTTCTTAAGGGTTGTTATTTAAAAAAAAGTCGATATCGATGAAACTTGAATTAATTAAATTTCAATGCGCCAATATGAAGAAAAAAGAGAAAAATATGAATGATCAATATTATAAAAAGTTCAGTTAGGCCGTGACCCGATATTGGACTAATATGAAAATAACGATACCGAGATAGCATTATTATTATCAACAAAATCCGTACCCATTATAAGCAAATTGAATATGATCGATAAGTAGTTCGTACAAGGTAAATTTAAATAATAACTCATTCACATGACTGGACACATTTTCTACGTGAATATAAGAATGGGTCAATAGTAATTTAAATTTCGTATGGCTATATAAAATTGACCGCATAAAGAATATCTCGTAAAATAGAGAAACACTCGATCGGTTCGTCAAGTGAGCAGTAGATGTCGAATCTACTTAACGGAATGATACTAATTAACATCCGTCGTCTCAGGAGTATTTTCAGTAATTAAAACGTGTTACGGTTAATTAAAGTCAACCTCGATCGATTCTCCGAAATTCCTCGCACCGGCGTTTCTCCCGGAATTTCCTTTAACGCCGCTCCGCAATCAGCGTCCGATTGAAAAAAAAGAACACACGAGATTTAATTCAACGTACCATCAGCAACGGCGGACGGATACATCAAATGACTTTCCCGTCGACTCGGCGTTTTCCGACGTAATTAACACCACCGGAGATTTTGTTGAGCTTTTTTCGAACGGGAAATGACAGTTTTTTAATACCGAAGTTTTACGCATTTGTATTTAGCTTGATATTACTAGCCGTTTTAAACGATTAAATGTCAATATTATATATACATAGAGTTATAGAATATTTATTTATAGAAAATAATATCCATATTTTTTAATCTAAAAAATTAATTAAATGAACGGTTTTATCATTCATCATCGTTCCGTCTGCTCGATATCACGATAACGTAATCAACTTTTTTAGCTGCTAATTTCAAATAATAAAAACTACGTATCACTTAACACGATCGTCTCAAAAGTTTTCCATTCATTCATCGATTAAAATAAATCTTTTAGATAAAAAAATTAACTCTTATCTCAAATTGTAGCTTTGAAAAGAAATCTACTTATATTTGTTAAAAACTCATTACGAAAAAGCGGAGTGCGGGGCGCTTCCGCGTTTTAAACAAATCCAAGGTAAAAAGCATACGTCGAGAAAACCACTTACGCGACATTATGAAATTCCTTTTCCCGACGCCGGCAGCGACGAGCTTCTCCCCTTTAAGACAGCCAGCTTGGGCGTGTGTACACACGGGCACGTACGGACTCCGGCGGAATAAAGCCGAAGCAGCAAAGCACCGCGGCGCACGTACTTACGTCCGCCGAGTGTATTAAAAGTTCCACGCTCGCTTGCTCCCGGAAAATTGATGGCAACTCCACGATGAAGATTCCACACTCATTTTCTGTTTTCGCGCTGTATGTCCGATGTTTCGCGAAATATTTCGCACTTCCGCTGCTTTTCTTATTTTAATTTAAGTAAAGAGGAGAGAAAATAGTTTCTAATATGGTGGATAAGGTGATGGAAAGTGCTGTAGCTTTGGTACAATAATATTTGCGAGAAAAGTTGAAGTAACTTTCCCACCGCGCACTTGACATTAAGTTGTGATATATCTCTCCTTTAACAGCGGATAGCTACAATAAAACAAAAATGAAGTTTTACTGCTACTATTTTTAGAATGAAGTTTACATGCTACATAAAGGATTCTGGTCAGGAAGATTTATGAGAAAAATTTAACCCGTTCGATCGAGGATTTTGCAAAACTTTCTAGTACTCACATTCAATTTTTTACGCCAACAATGTAATCTACATTTTTACTTGCATAATTAATAGTTAAAATATAAAAATATGGAAAAGTTTTCATTAAAATATCTTACGTGAGATAAAACCGTTAATTTTTTTTATCTTTCAAATTTAAATCGAATCTTATTATCTAAACCGCAAAAGTTGAAAACAATCGAACTTCTGAATTTGAATTCAATATCTCTCCTTCCCTTACCTTTCAAACTTTCAAACATTACACAAAGGCGGATCGCAATCTCAGAAATCGAACCCGCGCCTTTAAAAAAAAAGAAAAAGCCATCGAAACTTTCCCGCCGCCGCGCCGAGCTCTCGATTTCATCCCGAAGCGCGAGTTAGCGCCGCATTAGCCGCGGGTATACCGGGGCGATCCTTGCATTAATCATAGTAATCGTAGGGCACAAAAGCGCCGGAGGTGAGTCCCCGTCGAAGGTGCGGGATTCAATTAGACGTCCGCAGCCGAAGAAAGACGAGCTGCGCCGTCGTCGATGCGCGCCTCTGACCTAATTAGGTTAATGGCGCGTCCGAAGAGCGAGGGGGAGCGAGCGGCTTCCCAGGATTCATCCGTCTCGGCGCGCTGTATATGTAGCCCCCGAGGCGTCTCTCACCGCGGGCGAGCGCGCCCCGACAAATCGACGCGATTTTTCTGCGAATTGATTGGCTCGAATCGAAAGTTCGCCGGCACGTGACCTCCTCGGGATTTTCGGACTTAGCGCCCCGGGCGATTGAGCATTGTAACACCCTCGAGCTGACTTGGTCGTTTTGTGGGAACGAAAATATCGAACTTTGAGATGAAGCGATTTTATTTAACTTTGTTTTACGATTAATAAAAGCAAAGCGGATTTTAATAAATTTAATAAATTTCGCCCTTGATGGGCAGATTTCGAGTGTGACAAAATCAAATTGAGAGGGATATTTTACGGCGCCTTTATTTAAAATTTTCATAAGCGATCGCGACGTTAATGCGAAATGAATAAATTACTCGATACCAGCTGTAAAACTTTAAAATATATTTCCCTTTAAAGTGACTACGGTATGCATTATGCATATGCGTCAGCGATATAGCACGCCGGGAATATCGAGATGGTGTCTTACGAGCTTAGCTTACGTCCTCCTAAATATACTCCGGCTTGCTTATGCACACCCCAACTTATCGATAATTGCTCCCAGATCCATTTTTAATTGCGCGCATAAGAACCCACCCCCGTCCGTGACGCACCAGCAGAGGCTTCTTTTTTTTCTTTTCAATCGATACCACAGCGGGGGAATAATCAATTATAACGTAAGAGTGTGAAATATTCAGCGAACTTTCACACGTCATGGCCTAGAAGCAGGCGGGGACAGAGGCGAGGAGAAATAAGGGTCAGATTCATCACGAGCATTTTCCGGAGATAGAAATCTTCGGAGGGACGAGCGCCACTCGCTCGAAATGTATTCCATGCGCCCGTGCGTCTTTCTTATTTGCGTCCGGCGAAAACCTGTACGCAGCATCCATATGTATGCCGGAGGGGCTTTTGTACATATTTCATGCGGTCCGGCGCGAGCTTAACGCTCGCTTGCGCCCCTGTAATCCTGTGCAATTTCCGGAATTTCGACTTGATTCGTCGCCGGGCTGACACACGCGCCACCGAGTAGTTTGTTTGGTGATTTGCTAATTTCGCTTGCGGTTTTCTAACGTCGTTTGCTGCTTATTAGTGAAAACAAAGTGAATTTGTACGATGTTGGGCAATCTCCGTTCAACGCAATGAAATTTGTAATATTTCAGCTTCACTTACTAATTATTTACTTGTTTATTTAAATTTAGTGAACATAAGTCCTCAACATAGAATTAGATGAACCTAAAATAATAAAGTATTTAACGTGATATAATTAAATAATATAAAAATAGAAGCAGCAAATAAATTGCAGGTTAAAAGCTAGCTGTTAGTTCTTTGATAGAGCGCTTAAACGTTACGATCAATCTTGCCTAATCTCATGTGGCATACTATTCCACTGATTTTAGTATATTAACGTTTAATAATTTTAATAATTAACTGTTTTATCTGAAAAATTGTAAAACGATTAATCTAGTTTATATTTATCAAAATTGCCGGTTTAAAAATGTATTTATTACTAAAAATAGGATTATTGATTCCGTGAACTAAAGAAAGTGTCTATGAATAGAGCTTTCTATAAACTTCATTTCATTATCACCTCGCTTTGTCTAAGTATCAGCAAAACCGGCTTAATGTGTATTCACAGCTCCATAGATCAAAGAAACATCAAAGACGACGCATAAGTAGATTAATCCAGGGTATAGTCAGACAATTTCCAATGAAACTCATTTCCGCAAAACATGAAAGATAGCTCAAGTTTCGCCTAGCGGAAAGTGTAAATAAAGCATCATCCGACAGTATTAAAGTGTATATAAAGCGAATCTCGTAAACTCCCGATACGCGACTGATATTAAAGGCTCGCGGTTAAACATATCCTAACGTGAAAAGCGTTGCCTCGTATTTCATTCCCCGCGTATTTGCCTCGAATTCTATCCGCGCGGTATCGGTTGCGGCCCGGCTAAAACACTCGTCTTTCCAGCTGCGCGCGGAAAAAATGAAAAAAGGTTTTGGGGCTTTTTCGCGGCGCGCAGATGCAAGGCGCTTCCCGGCGGCGAAAATGGAAATGGGCCCGACAGGCGTCGACGTTATAATAATAAAAATTGTTACCCTTCCGCTCCTCGTAAAAAAAAGCTTCCTCTCGCTCCTACTTCGTCGGCGATAAAAGGAAAATACTTCCGCTATAAATTTTTTATACCTTCTACCGCCCACTGATATTCACGCCCTAGCTCTTTTTTTTATAAAGGTACGTGATCGAACCCGCGCCCGCTCGCGTTCGATAAGATAAACAAATTTTTTACGAGGATTGCGTTTCGAATGGTCCAATATTCTTGGAAAATTTTTAACATCTCACTCTCTCTTTTTACTCGTAATTTATTAAACAATTTCCTATCCACCCAAATAAAACATAAGAAAAATAATCAAAGTTAAAAGATATGATAATTCATTAAGACTTGATTTACTAAGGCTGACATTTACCAAAATAAAAAATCTGAACAAAATTAGTGTTAGAAGACGATTGGTGCAATTTAAAATTTTTTCAC
>JAXIUT010007216.1:13178-24513 GCA_035586675.1 Eurytoma californica
GCTGACATTTACCAAAATAAAAAATCTGAACAAAATTAGTGTTAGAAGACGATTGGTGCAATTTAAAATTTTTTCACAAATCTGCCACTTTATCGTCCCGGCATCCATTCTCACGTAAGCTGACTTGAAAGACAAGTGAGCGCGTAGATAAATGGCGAGAGCGACCCTGGCCCCTCGAAGAAATTAAACTTCTCGTCAGATTTGCCCGAGCGCTCGTAAATCCTTGGCTGGACAACGTGAGGATAATTCGGCAAATCGAATTAATTCTCACTTAGCTGTAATTGTTCCAGCGCTGCGTGGACCCGGCGACTATCCTCTCCGCGAAGGTCACCGGCGCAACCCCTGTTTACTTAGCGCGCGGATTTCCGGCGGTGTACACACCGGGTCCTCCTCCGCTCTTTTGCCGGCGCGCGACTTTGTCAAAGGTCGCGTTAGGTATTTTCGGAGTTTGTTTGCATTAGCCAAATAAGGATCGAGTGCAGTTCCGCTTGGACGTGGGTCTTTGTTATTAAGTTCTGAATTTTAATTAAAAACGATGTTTGGCCGAAAATGAGTTCCTACGAATTATCACTATATCGGACAAATTTGCGATTAATTAATTTTAAATCGAATGAATTTCAGGTACATACATTTTTTTTATATTTTTTTAGTCGGTTCCAAGAAAATGATCGAAACATCAAGGATTTGCATAAAAATCACTTGCAATAGATTTGAAATTCTGAAATTTCACTACGGAACGACCAGCAAAGCCGATTGCTTCCCGGTGCTATAAGAAAAGAGTCGTAGAAAAGGCAGAAATGAAACTCGGCATTTCGCATATATAAGAAAGTCTTATTCTTGATGCACAAAAGCACCGTACGAGAGTAGTGGAAAACGTGAAGGCCCAGTGCAACATTACATCGAAATGAGAAACCAAGCTCACAAACAAATAAAGTATAAAAATTCTCCTACCGCCCGCGTAACCAACGATCTGCGTGCACTTGTAAAAAAAGGAAGTAAAATTGTTTGGCTAATTCAAATATGCACTCACTGGCTCCTACCAAGTAAACAGCCGCCGTGTCCCATCCAATCAAAGCAAGGATCTACCTACTTTCAACGAAACTCCCTTTTTCGCAAAGGAAAAAAAGGAATGCAAAGCGCAGAAGAAGCTGAAAAGGCTCGAGTGTCGCCTTTGTAAACATTTCAGTCCAGATTCGTTTAGCTCCGCCAACACGTATATATACACGAGCGCATCACCCGGGGTAACAGGGGCGAGAACCCACTCGGCGAGTTTTCAAAGGTGCACCAATCGAACTTGTCCGCGAAACTTAAATTGTCTACTCCGTCGGCGGGAATCCTTCCAAGTACTCGGGAATTTCCGCGGACCCCCCATCAATCTTTCGAATTATTTCGCTTATGCATTATTCGGCTTATCGCCGCACCCAGGTTACTCCGCCAAGTTTGAATGACCCCGAGTTCGGATTGAATGGCGGTTTACGCTTTCTTCCACGAGTAAATGATAATTTACGAACTCGGCGAATATTTTATTTCTACACCTAGAGTTGAGGGAGCTTTCAAGAGATATCAGTTATTATTGGAAGTTTAACAACTGCTACTCGAAATTCTTGAATTTTAAAATTATAAATTAACTTTTATAAAAATCAAGTGTTTTAAAATTTTGCATAAAAATAAAAAAAGTTGGATTCGAGAAAAAAGATTCTGCACACCACTTCTTGATAAAAAAATAATCTCCCTTCTGCAGACGACTTCGTTTAAATGCATTGGAAAAATCGCAAGTCTCATAAGTCCGAAAGTCAGGAGTGCACTCGAGTTTCTCGTCTTTCCTTCCTCACTGAAAAATCCCGAATTTCCCCGTTAAGACGTCAGACAATTTTCCGGACGTCACGAGCAGCCGAACGAGTGTATCGGCGTTTTCGCCTCTCTTACCGGGCCATCGCCGAGGATGAGACGTCGCGCGCGCGCTTCTCCGCCGAATTTTTCTCCATCTGCATTTTGCGCGCGTGCAATTTAGTCTAATGGCGATGCTCGCTCCCGCGGCACTCCGCTCAGGGGCATTGAGACAAAAGTGGAGTGCTCGGATTTTACCGCTCGAGGATGCAAATATTCCTTGCCTTTTTTTCCAATTTCCAAAATGTGGCACGAGGCGCATTCTCATCATCGGTATTTCAAAGTTATTTATTGCTTTTACACTATCGACTGTACCTCTTCAAACGCCCGACCAAAAGAGATATCCACGAATTTTTCATATCACAGTTGGGGAAAAAAGAATAAATTCGAGAAAAATAGACTCGAACAAAGTCTGAAATCCGAAACGCAGTCCAAGATATAACGAGAAAGCGAGAGGGAAGAAAGGCTATTGAGCGGTAGAAACAGTTTTACGTGCCGCAGCTCTCTCCCGTGTGTGTGCGCGCGCGCTGCACGAGGCCGGCGAAGAGTATCGAATGCAACCGCCGAATATTAACTCGAGATTTCTCTCGATTGAACACGTTCGCGGAAAAACGTGAGCCACCGGGAAATATTGGAAAACGATACGCCGCCGGGGTATAAGTCGCCGTAACACTTGCATAACAAGTGACTTATTTTAGAGAAAAGCCCGTCGACCAGGCCCTTCTCTTCGTTTTTGCCGCTGCAATTGCAATTGACGCGAACAAAAGTTCTCGCTTTTCCACTTGTCGGTAACTTTTAAATTGCGCTTGACGAATTAGCTCGTGCCTCAAAGGAACATTTCAGTTGAACGATGACTAGCATTTCGTGAGTATTGAGAGTCGAACGTCAAACGTAAAAAGCTTAGTTTTGTTATTTAAAATCTACAGATGTCGCGTATTGATTGGAAGAGTAGTTTTTATCTTTTTCACCTTGGCCTTACTTCACGATAACTCCGTATCTTATTAATTGATTCCTATTTTTAGCTGTGTTTTAGTTGTTATTTAATTATTTGCCGAAGAACAGTTTAACTCTATTGAAATGTATCCAAGGCTTTTTAATCTTGATCAAGATTTAAAATGTTGTCTCTCCAACTTTTTACCAATAACCATGATTTATCAGTACAACATAAAGATTAATTAGAGACAATAAGAAACAATACATAAAGATTAATTAAAATAACATTGTTTTTAACGGTAAATTACAAGCACGTAACAATTAGAATAGGCTCTCAACAAAAAGCGCCTTCGAGCGTACGTCCAGACCGTGGCAATTTCTTATCTTATCACTCCGCGGTATATCCGATCGAAACGCAAAGCGCCAGGAAGCAGCGTAAAAATAGTCCCTACGCAAGCATCCCGTAAGTAACCCGGCGTAAAGAGGAGAAATCGGCTTTGGCATCGGCGCCGCGCGCCGTCGCCTTCGCAGCTCCTATCGGCCGCGATGGGATCGAGTCTAATACGCCGTGGAGGCTGCGGCCCACCGATACGGCGGGGCTCAGCGCCTAACTGCGCCGTTTCCCGGGATAAAGATGCAGCCCCGCGCGCGCACCCGTTATATTATCGGGCTTACTTAGCGCCCTCCCTAGTCCCACCAACCGGGTGCCGATGATTTTTCATTCGATCGTATTTACCACGGCGCTCGCTGCAATCCCGTTGGGCGGCGGACAATTTTCCTTCCATTGTGATGAGCGGAAATTGTGATTGCGCACAATGCACCGCGGCAATTGAGATTTTATACTGGCTCTCGTAAAAATTGCCTTAGCCCGTCGTAAGAGCCCATCTTCTGGAGTGTCGATAGTAGCAAGTTCCATTTATTGGACTTATAAATTATTGTGTACTTTTTATGCGGATTTAACATATGGCTATACGTTAAAAAGCCTTAAACGTTTAGTGAATTATGGTGTACAGAAAAATTCTTCAAAAAATCTGTTTTTAATTAAGAAGTTTGTTTCAGTATTATAACTTTTGTTTTAATTGTAAAAGTAGTCTACATACTCTACATGGAGAGACGAAAGAAAATGTTATTATATTACAAGAAAAGAAAAAACTATAGTGATCCCACAGCAAATTTTCGTTCTTTTCTTACAACAAAAATGTAAAATAAGCTTCTACGTTACAGATGGTCCGTGATAAAAACACAGCAATAAATTAATCTTTATCGAAAATTTCTCTCCACGATACATTATATTGCAACCTGAGCTAATTAATTAAAAAAAAAATCGATAAGTTTGCCATGCAATTTATACAAGAAACTGTTTACACTAATTTATTTTTCAGCGAGCTTAACCTTATCAACCGTATGTTAAATATTCTATAAAAAAAAACAAAACATTTAATTTACTGCAGTCAGCAAACGCAATGCACGAACGACCCCGTTACACAATTAACAGACGTTGGCAGACTACGAAAAAATATTTATCCGACCCAACGGAGGGCAAAAAAGGCTGTGTATTCGGCAAACAAAGATTCGAGCCAATATTTAGGCGATAAACAGTGCAACGCCTGCTAATCTCAGCGGACGATTTGCCCGGCGGGTACAACTGCCCGCATTGGACGGCTTAAGCTATGGATACAATTAAGCTAAGATTAAGAAAGTGGGTCAAAGTCTAGTAACTCGGGCAACTCTTTAAAATGTTTTTCTTAAATCCGCAAGGATAAACGCTGCGAGCTTGCACTTTATCTCGCTTTTATATTTCAGCCTCCCGGCGAGTTATGAGACGCTGGATGCAGAGACTTCAAAATTTCAAGCTTGTAAAAAAAAAGAAAAAGGTATCGCGTTGAATTCGTCGCGATTCCCTTTCTTGCCTCGCGAATTTCCATTTTTATTAAATTCGCAGTTAAGAATTTTTTTTCATTACGCTCGCAATCTGTTGCATTATAGGACTTGGATAACGTAATGAATGAAACTATTTCAGAATTATTCTTAGCAACGTGTTGCGTGCGAGATTAAAAAAAGCGATTCTCATTTCGCGCGGGAAAGTTTATTCTCGGCCGGCTCGCTGCACTAGCCGAGGGAGTCCGGCTTGGCAGCCGGCCACTTCGCGCAAAAAAATCGCCGAAGTTTTTTCTGCGACGAAAACCTAGATGTGTCCTATTTGGTCGTGTCGGGTAGCGAGTTCGATCGTTAAATTAATTCGAATCCCCGGGCGCAGAGGTTGGAATTTCGTCCAGCATCGGCCAATAACGAGATCCGAGCGAAACGCGCCTATAAACAAAGGTAAATCTAATCTCCGCTTCATCGGGATCCGTGTTTGCTTCTCCGGTAAAGGGATTAAGCGAGCACATCGCCAAAGAACTGAACCCGGTTGCGCGCCACTTTCTGGGCCGACCTGCTTTTCCAGCGGATTTACGCGAGCGACTTATATACGGGTCCGCTAATGGTTGTTTTTTTCTTCATGGAAAGTCATTCAAAAGGTGCGGGATGATCGTCAATATCAGAGCCCCGATGGGATGGGGATTACGAGGGGAGAAAGAAGACTTGAGGTTAATAAAGTACACAGCGGAGGGAGAGAAGTTTTAGAGCTTCGATTGAACGTGTCTAAAATGCGGTGTCAGAAAGTCCTTTAAAGTGCTTTTATGTTCATTTTTTATAAAACAGAGAAATAAAGATACTATCGACAATCCAAATCAAAATTTCTTAACAAAGTCAAAAATTTATATTATTAAATAATTTATTAAATTTTGATAAACGACATGGATATTATTTTTTTAAATTTACCATACACTTTTAAAAAAATTGGATTACACTCTTCGGACCAACTGCTAAACTTGGTGAATTAGTAAAAAAAAATTTTAAAATTTGGTTATTTATGACGCGAACTGTTATCACAACTTAATTTACTTGACCTCAAAATGGATATTTACGTAGTATTTAAAAAAATAAATAAACAGAACTGTTTCGTAAATAAAGTAAACAATTAAAAATGTAAACACTTTACACAAGAAAAAAATCGATTAAGTTGCGTTGGATTTGAGACTAAGCCAGTCGTGTGTTCTTGATAAATCTATTTACTTTTACGTGAGGATTGCTAGGGGAAAAGGCCGCGGAAGAGGGCAATTTGTTCGCGAGCGTCGGAGTAATTGTGTCGGCAGCAGGAGGAGTACAGTCGCAGGCTTAGTTCGGATAAAATACTTAGCTTTACAAGCCGATAAAAAAAAAAAGGAACTGCTACCGTTGCCGCCCACTTTATTTAAGATCTTTTAAAATACTGCGCTCCAAATCGTTTCGAATTTATTTTCTTTATTTGGCTTTCAATTATCTGGACCGCTGTTGATACTCGCCTGAATCGTAAATTTAAACAAAAATAGTCTGTTATTTTTATGCTTTTTTTATTATTTATTATGGAAAAGAATTAAGATGAAAGAGACATTTTAAATTCTCCTTTCAAATCCCAATTTTATTGCGATCGGAATAAAAAGGTATCCGAAAGAATTTGTCCTACCGGCTGAAAAATGATCACCCATTTCCCGGTCACTTTAAAACTCGGCAGCTATTCCGAAAACTTAATTTCACACCGGGTGAATTAAATCGACCATCCCGGACCTTGATGCAGCAGTAAAGGTACGATTCGGGTCGGTTGGATTCCAAGGAGACAGTAAAAACGTCGTCTACGTGCATTTGCTCGGATGCCAAGAATCACCGGGCATTTCTCAAATGTGCGGGCGAAAAAAGCCGAGCCGGAGGGCTCGCGTGCGCCGTAAAACTATGCGGAAGCGTGGAAAGGAATCGGGAGATTTCTTCGACAGGGTAATCGGTTTAGGTGCCGGGCAAATGCGAGTGAATCGTATAGGAAAGTGGACTGGGCTTTTTCCTGCTTACTTCAAATAAATGCGACGATAGATGACGATAAGATTTTCGTAATAATCTTAAAATTATTTGTTTATGATCGCTTGTCTCGGATGTCTCAATTTTATTCAAACCTTCACTTTGTTTTTATTCCGTATATGAGTTTCGTAGTATATGGCTGTGCAATGTGTGCAGTTGCACATCAAATATACGTGATATTCAATAAGATTAAATTTTGAAAGTTTAAAATTTTAATCTAAAATAATAAAGTTAAAAAGTATCTTTTGTACATTTTTAACTTGAGCATTAATGAGTGCAAAATGGAAAGTATACTAATTAAAATGTTTCTGAAATCACTCATTGTCGATGTGCATAAGAAATTAAAATTGCAATAGAAGTAAAATTTTAACAAATTTTAATTCAATTTTTGTGCAACATTTTTAATTAACTAAACAAATTTTTATCATTAGGATTTATGCAAACTACTGTTATACCAAGTTCTTTTGTGTGTGTAATTTTACAAATTTATTCTGAATTGCAGTATAGTTTATTTCATTTTTGTTATAAAACATTAAAAATGTTATTAAAAATTTACATATATAGAGCTGTAAATAAAACTGCAAATAATTAATCTTAAAAAAGGGAAAAACTACTGCGCAAACTACAATTTTATCCACAACTGCGCGCTTTTATATCGCATAAAACATTAAATTCGAATAGAGCGCAGTTTTAAATTTAATATCAAAGTCGCAGTGGAAAACACAAGCGGAGTATTTGCTCGTCAGCAGCAGCCTTTGATGCACACCAATCGAGATTCGCGAGTGAGTTAAAAACAGTCAAAGTTGATAACGCGTGATTGGAGGCACTCGCCCGTTGCCAAAGGAAGTGGTATGCAATATCGCGGAGAATCGCTCGTTATGCAATCGTTCCACCGAGAAAAACTTCTTCGTGCCGATTTAACTTGATGAAATTACTTCATTTCCAACGCACAAGTTCCATTACTTTTATTAAAATTGGAATTGATTTAGAAGCGATCCAAATGAACAATTTCATTAGCTTTTTAATTTTATCTTGTAAGTTTTAGAAATTTATTAATTTGAGTGTTCACAGAATAATTTATTGTAATTTTTATGTATACCCTGTGTAAAATACAATCTTTAATCAACATTCCGACATCAACAACATTATAGTTAATATCGAATAAGGATTAAAAATCTTCGCTAATCGCGTAAATTGCTTTAAAATATTAGTTAATTTTAAATTTATTTTCAAATCTGTTTAAAAGGAATTTCACTTCTTTGCTTCACTGTCAATTTTTCATTTCACAATTTCAAAATTAACCAGAGCGATCCCTCTGATCACGCGAAAAAAAGGTGATAACGAGACGGGTTCCTCGCAGGCAGAAACAATCGAAATTGTGCCCAACGCGCTCCAGAAAAGCAGCGAGGCATCCCATTATTTGCCGGCGCGATCCTCGCAGCCTCGAAATAACAATGCGGCTTCTCGGCGGCAAAAGCGCCTTAAAGGCGCGCGAACCTTGTCCGCGGGTTATGCGCGAGCGTCGCCGCGAAGGCGTTCCAGCCACCCGCATTCCTCAGCCGTGCCGGCGCGCAGCTTTCACGAAAACGATCGATTCGCAAGAGTTCAATGTTTTCTGTTGACGGGATCGTTTGATTCCAAGTTTTTTGGGAAAATTCATTTGTAAAGTAAAAAATGTGTACCTCAAAAAGTAATTTAAATTGATTTTAGAAGCCCATAAAACTAAGTATCCACAACCCTTAATTTTATATTTTTCCTGCAAAATTTTAAATAATTTTCTGATGTTTCATCGTCATCTCTTACTAAATCTTTTCAATTCTTCAAACTTTTTTATCGCAAACTTTTAAAAAAGTTATGATTTATATATTTAGTAATTCCTTTTATTGGCTGGAATTCAGTAGTTAGACATGGTTAAGGTCTAACACTTGAACAATACAAATTTCATGTTTTAGATACTACAGAGCTTGTTACAGAAATGCAATAACACAAAACCCGCTTTCCTTCAAAATATCATTGACTAGTGTAGTAGATTTATACTCATTGGATCTATTTTTTATTTTTATTATTATTACTATTTTAGATATCAGTTATTTCTGAGAAACTGAAGATAGCTGTATTTTTCCGTAAAACTTGTGAAGATATCTCTTTTCTTTTAACGGTGCAGTAATACCGATTGTTAACCGATAAGTCTTTATCATAAAATATGCCTATACTATAATTTTCCACTCATAAAAAAAAATATTTCATGAAATTTAACATACGTACTAAGATTAACCTAAGAATACCTTACTAATAATCCTAGGGGAGAGCGGGGCATAGCGGGCCGTGGGGCAATGTGAACCTTTGGTTGTTTGTACTCGTAAGAGGTAACGTCACGTTATCAGAAATAACAAATTGAAGGTCGAAGGGCTGCTTGGCGAAATGCCAATACGAGCGACCGACATTTCCACGTACGAAGAGACCTTGATTTTCGAAAATCAGCGAAAGTATATTATACCTATACAGTGAGAATAAAATTTCTTCTAGCGCTCGATGGAGATGAAAATTTTCAATCATTTGTCGTGCACAAACAAAAAACACAAAATAAGACTCGCGCTAATAGTGTAATTTGCAAAATGGTTCTTATTCATCCTTTGCACGTGAATCCTACCAATATTCATTGGTAAACATTGGTTAATCCGACCTCTGCCAAGCATACTTCCACCTAACTCGCTAAATTAGGTGTAGATGCATAAACTTTTGCTCGCGTCTTCTTTATATGAAAATTCGTGTGTAATTAATATTTGTGCTATTGTAAATCGTAGACAATAACTATTAACTACCAAACATTATCCTCGATGACTACCGTTAATTTTACCTTATCACTCTGTGATGAAGTCAAGTTTCCCACTGCATATAATAACTGGTAAAATACAATTATTTTTTCAAAGGTAAAAGGAAATTTAAAAGAGACAAATGTAATAGGAAAATATTTTATTTGAATAAGTTGACAAACATTAAATGGTAATTTTAAGTTTATTCATGTCTTATTTACACAGAATCAAATTTACTTCGCATTCTATGCGTTAGAGAAACATCACCGACAACGCAGAAATTTCATTGGTTTAGTTCCCATGCAGATTAAATTTCATTTACAAATGTCATACGAGCTGATAACGAGTATAAAAAAAGATGGTGACTACGAGTAGCAAAATAATCAAAAACATGTATGTGCATAAAAAGTAACTATAATTAATTTATGTTATGCATTAGTTGTTCAATATTTGTTTATGATTCTTTTTAATAATAACTAATTGTTGTATTTTTTAACCAACACATTATTTTTGCTAAGCCAGAATGTGAACTAGCAGGAGAAGATTAAAAGACAAAAGTGAATTCACGAACCAAATTTTAAGTACTTTAAATAATCATCTATGATTTTACTAAAAATCTTTGAAAAAATTTTAGTTGGCGAGGAAAACTGACTCGTTCATTTGTTTGCCCGCCGATCTAAACAAATTTACTTCTGGCTCGTTTTTTAAATTTAAAAGGCAAAAATTGTGGTAGGAGAACGTTGCACTTCTACTCTTTTTTTATATAGTATTCTTTTGTAATCTTTTAGTCCATTCCCATAGTGTTAAATGAAAAAAGACCCTTCAAAAGTTATAATTTTATAATTTATAAAACTAGTTATAATAGTCTGAATAACATGTCATTATTAATGTCAAATATAGAAATAATTATTGTTTTTACTAAGATAAATAAAATATTTAATCACATTGAAAAGTATAATTATAAATAACTTTTATTCAGTTAAAGAATTATCACCAGCAGTACTTTCTTCACTGAAAAATTCGTTTAGAACAATAAAAATAAATTATGTGAAATATTTTATTAGTATTACTTGCAGTATTTAAAATAGAACATAACAATAACTCTTTTAAAAATCTTGATATTTTCTGTATTTTAATAAGTTTTTTTATATTGTTTCAAAATTAAAAAAACTTATTTCAGAATGTTTTAAAGTGATTGATGGAATAAAACTTGAGCATACAACGTTATTGCAATGATTGTAATTGATACTTTATAAATCGATGAACTAACTCCACTTTTAGTTGTAGTTTCCGGCTTTGATGTTGTAACCGTGGTACCTGGATCTGTTTCACCTCCAGGATTCTCCGTTACACTGGTACCTGGATCTGTTTCACCTCCAGGATTCTCCGTTGCAGTAGTTCCTGGGTCTGTTTCACCTCCAGGATTCTCCGTTGCAGTAGTTCCTGCCCCAGTTTCAGTGGTTACTTCCGTAGTTACGTCTTCGGTGGTTTGCGTTACAGTGATTACTTCCGTAGTCGTGCCCTCTTCTTCCGGAACAGGAGTTGGTTTAGTCGTCGTTGCAGCAGTTGGTTTAATCGTGCCCTCTTCTTCCGGAACAGGAGTTGGTTTAGTCGTCGTTGCAGCAGTTGGTTTAGTCGTGCCCTCTTCTTCCGGAACAGGAGTTGGTTTAGTCGCCGTTGCAGCAGTTGGTTTAGTCGTGCCCTCTTCTTCCGGAACAGGAGTTGGTTTAGTCGTCGTTGCAGCAGTTGGTTTAGTCGTGCCCTCTTCTTCC
>JAXIUT010007312.1:3989-21389 GCA_035586675.1 Eurytoma californica
TTTTCGTTTGATGTGGTTGCGCGAAATGCAGACGTGAAAACAGATTCCACTGTTTCCACGGGAGATTTAGCTGAGGGGTTATCCATTCTGTGAAATCGCAAACCATTTATACTTTTTAATACATGATGACTGTGCAATCCCTTTATAATAAATGTGAAGTTATTTTCTAATTTCTTAATCCATAGTAATCAACAAATTCAAACTGGGTAAATTAATAAATCATTATGATTCTTAAATACAAAATCACTGCAAGTAATTTAAACAGATTATTATTAATTGTAATTTGTAGGAGTAGACATAAATTAGATTTTCGCCGATCCTTTTTACCGTCATTTTAAAGTAGTCGAGCAGTAGCTCTTCGACTGTCTGAATCTTGAATGTTTATTTAACGTTCAAGTTATTTTCAGCGTGCATTTCCCTCAATATGAACTCATTTATATTGAAACACGATCAGGTCTTCACAATATTAGCTAGTACATTTACCGCCAGATGGAGTCTGAGTCTGATGTTTCCCACTTATATATTCCACCCTCAGACCTGAATTGTTAAGCGCTGAGGAAAGCTGCTAGTGCTTCACCATTTGCACAATTGTAACTGATTGCAAAGAAAATCACATAATCTTAAAAAATTCGATTGAATTCTTGTAATCATTGCAATCAAATGTCACTTTATAAAAAAAGTGTTTTAATGTAAAACACGGGATTTACAGTATCTACGCAATTGATAAAGGAATCTATGCGTCGGTATCTGGTGGTCTGCTATTTCTAGCATAAAAATAGCGAATTCTTATAGAATTGAACTATAACCTTTGTCTATACATCCCTTCCTTTTATGGCATATTCTCTTACGTACCCATGAATTAACTCTAATCGCGTTGAATATATTTAGACATCAATGATCTGCGTAATTTTTTACATCTAAAATCTATATTGATATATATTTGCATATATAGAATAAATTTAATAAAAATCAATGCTAGTAATATATTTTTTCTATTGATTTATATACCATCCTTCTAAAATATTTTCAGTACCACACGAGAATGTACATACATTGATTTATTTTCGCAGAAATAGAACTTTATGAAGTAACATTAAAAATATAGCTTAGAGTTTTTTGAACAAAATAAAATGGCTTTATTATTGCAGTAAAAATTATGCCAGTCACATCGCTATTGCTCCTATCATTTAAATAACATTTTTTAATATTTTATTCATTATTTTTACTCCTTACAGATTCAATTGCATAGCTTCCACAAAATTAGAAAAATAAAATGACTAAACCCATACGTGGTGAGATTCTCTTTTCACAAGTGTCGAAGGAGCTCTTGCCAATTATCATTTCTAGTTACTAAAATCAATCGAATAATTTTGTAATCATTTTTTTTAATATTTGAAATAAATTGTGTTGAATAGTATTCCTTTTTGCAGTATTCTAGAAAATGGAAATACTGTTAAGTATCTTCAATTATTGCACAAGCGTAAAGTGTAAGTTATATTGAAATAGTAATATCGTTTTTAAATGATTTTTCTACTTACACGCAAATATTTATTTTTTACAAATGTACAATTTAATATTTAAGTAAAAAATGGAGCTTTTGGCTTTTACAACCATTGAATAAATCATTCGCAGTCTAGATTATTCAAAGTGCCTTGATTGAAACAATACTTTTTATTTTCGAAGGCAAGATTAAATCCGCTCACTACAATCTACAAAAAAATTTAAATTTTGTTTAATTCTATTTATTAATAAATTATGCGAGTGTATAGTTAAATAAAATTTTTAATTACATTCAATACACATAATTAAATAACTTATTAGCAATCATTTTTTTTAGAAGCGAATGGAGGCAAATAATCCAGCGGATTGCATTACAAATTTTAAAATCGAAGACTTATTATTTACCTTACAATTAGAGTAAATGTTTAATAATGACATTTTTCCCTTTGTGGACAATGATTACAAAACGTCGGTATAAAAAGTTGAAATCCGAGTAATTAATGAATATTACATACGAAAAAAACTGTAAAAGCCTTTCTTAACTCATTAAATTCACAGATTTTTCATACGGAATAATTGTAGCAAAAATACATACTTTCGCAAATGTCCAGCAACTACATCGATCACATGTTATTTCTGCAACAAAAGCCCAAATTACTTTGTAGCGCGAAAAGCGAACGCCGAGACCCGGCCCAAAAAAACAGCTCACGCATGTCGAACAATCGGACGATCGACGTCGAGCGCAAAAAAAAAGGAGGAGATCGCGGTTGTGTGTCTCGCCTTCGACAAAAAAAAATGCCATCGATCCGCAAGTGGCAGGCCAGGTAATTTTAATGAAAGGCGATACTTTGCGCGCACGCACGCTTGCTCTCCTTTGCAGGAGGGGTGGGGGCCTTTGCCTCGAGCCGCGCACATGTGCCTGCACACGCACGCGGGGAGGTATACATAAGAAGGAGAGAGGGAGAGAGCTTGGCTCGTGGCCTCCTCGCATCACCTGCCCCGCGACCCCTCCGCGCGCTCCCCCTTTTTCCGTCGATCGCGCATCGGGCCTCCGTGCTTCCTCTCTCTCTCTCTCCCTCCCTCCCTGCTTCTTTTTCTTGCCGGGGCTCTTTGCTCTCCCCCGTGCAGGCGATTGCGCGGCCACGTGTGGGGTGCAGCCAGGGCCAGGTGATGACTCACCCCATAACTCCGCTCTCTCTCTCTTTCGCCTCTTATTCTCCTTCTCTTTCTACAGCTCTGCCTCTCCCTCTTGCCAGCTCTTTCTCTGTAATTTTGCAGGGCTGCATTTCTACGGGGGGTTTATGAATTTTTCAACTTTTTTTTTTTTATTTTCTTTTATGTCTTATGTGCTTGGGGTGGTTCTTTCGGACGACGCTTTGAAAAAGAGAACATTTTTCTTTCGATTTTTAAATTATGCTCTTTTTTTACAAACAGGTGCGAGATCGTGCACAATTGAAGCGCTAAATTAATGAACTAATAGTAATGAGGAAAATATTTTATAAGGTAGTTTTTAATTTTAACATGCAAGGATCAGGCATTATCTGCATACAATTTGAGCTTGCACGTGTTTCATAAATATAATTGGTTTATGTATGCTGCTCAATAGTTTTGTACTTTAACCAAGAGGTTATTCGTGTAATCACAAACTTCAAATAAGACTTTGCAATTATTTTTAAATCAATATGAGTATCAAGATAATTTATAAATTCATATTCAACAGTAATCAACAAATCGAACCTCGAAAAATTACTAAATCATTATGAATCTTAAATCGGACACCAATAGTGGTTACCAATAGTATGAGCTACAAGTAATCTAACTAGATTACTTAATAATAATCGTAATTTGTAGAAGTTGCCATTAATTATCCTCGCAGCTCTTCGATTCTTTGAATATAAATACATTGAAAATTAATTTAACATTAATTGTTTACAGCGTGCACTTCCCCAATACGGCTTCGTTTAAATTAAAACTATCAAATCTTGGAACACCGTCCAGAAAATAGTTGGGTAACTTCCGAACCGCTTGTCGAATAATTTGGATGAGTTCTTAATGAAAATTTAGCGCGCCATTGATTGATGAGATAGTAGACAACGAAAGTTACCAAATAAATTGCCGGGCAGTGGTCAATACGTAATAATAGTTAGTTCATTTACAGCCAGGTGGACTCTAAGACTGCTGTGTTTCCCAGTAATGGATGTGCTAACCTCAGTTTTACATGTAAGCCAGCTTTAGATCTGAATAGTTAAGCGCTGAAATAAACTTGCGGTGCTTCACCCTTTACGCAATTATATCTGAATAATCTGAATATAAAAAACATGTAATCGTTAAAAAGATTGATTGAATTCTGCAATTCTTGTAATCGTTACAATGAAATGTTATTATACCTGACATTTTAGAGGATTTTATTCAAAATGTAAATTACTTTCACCTAAAATAAAAGCGTTTTTCCGGAGTGCCCTTAAATCTCACCTCGTCCTGTTATTGTACACGCTGTTTAAAATAAAAATTAAGTTTGTAGAGAACAGCACACCATACTCATGCGAAAGTCAGCTACTGTGCACTGTAGTCAAGTAATCTATTGTATTTTAATACACTGAATTATTAGGATTATCAGTTTTAGACAATTATGCAAGTAATTCATATGGTGTTTATAGTTTATTGTATAAATTAAATAATTTAATTAAAATCTTTAAAAAAGATTATTATTTAATTATTGTTATTGTTTACTTAACAGTAACTTAACAATACAAATGACGATGAACATACACAAAGCTATATTACAAATGTAATATAAATTTATGTTTACATAATTAACTTTAAAAATTAAATCATGCTAACGAAAACCACAATAAAATGTGACTTTTAAGCGTACGATCACTTAACTTAATTACATCTTAATCTTTTTACATAAAAATTATTTATTCCCTTACGAAAATAAACTACTGGACTAGAACTACTACAATATTACTGAAAACTACTAAAACCTACTGATGAACTACTTGATTCCAGTTGTAAATTGGCCATTACAGTCCAACTACTGACTACATTTACATGTATTCCTAAGTAGTTTACCTGTAGTTCCCCTGTAGTTGCTAGTCAGTAGTTAACTAGTAGTTGCCAATTTACTATTGAAATTAAGTGATCCAGTAGCAATTTATCAGTGATTCATCAGTACTTTAGTCAGTAGTTTTGTAAATAGTTTTTCAAATATTTTATTTTCCTAAGGGTTCATTTACACAAATACATTAAATTACAATAAATATTTTAAGCGAACCTTTACTTGATTTAAAAAAAAATCTTAAAATCACAATTGGAATCTTTTAGAAAAGTAGTAAACATAATAATGAAGCCGACGTAAAATTTGCACGGCTGAGGCCCCAGTACGGGTCCCCTCTATCCGCGATCCGTCACTGGGGTGTCTTTCATTTAGCCCCCGCGCTCTTCCTCCGGGGGGGTCACGCGCGCCGTCGGGTTAGTGTTGCGTAATTTTCAGCTTCTTCCTGCCTCATAAATACGCACACACAGGCGCGCGCCGCCCCTCGCACGGGGGAAGCGCCGATAGATCGGGTTCGATCGGACACGCGTGTGCGTATACCTACGCCGAGCGGCGCGCGAGGGGGGGAGAAAGGACGCCGAAGCCGGATAGACAGCGGATATGGCGAGCGCGTGGATGTGATTTATGCGATACCGGAACCCCCCCGTGGTCTGGCCCGGTATACGCGACGATGAAAAAAGGCCGGGAGCTGCGGTCGTAATGCCGAGGGGGGGCATATGTCACGGGCAGCACGCACTTTTGGGCCGCGACGTCGAGGGGGGGTCCCTGCCGCGCTCTCCTCGCTCCTTACGCCAATCCCGAGGCAATTTATACACGGGTGTCTCCGATATTTATGGTATTTTCCGCTTAATTCACTGGCTCTCTCCTCGGAATTCCAGCGTGCATGGGGTTTGTTCGATTATTGCTCGCCATTACAGCGTCAGCTTATTTATACAGAGCATAGATTTTTTTGTAAACAAGTTAGTATTTAATTTAATCATAATTATAATTAATGATGTATTTATAATAAGAGATTATAGGTAATAAGAAATAGAAAATAAGCATTAAACATTTGATTTAAAATAAAAATTTTATTCAAAAATTTAAATAATTATTTAGAAATCATCTGAATTAATAAACTAAACAGAAGATTTTTCATTAAAAATACAATTAATCTGTTCGATCGAAATTATTTCAAATTTTTTTAAAAAAAAGAAAGGAGTTAAAACGCTCTGAAGTTTTTATCACTTCAGTTCGCTTCTTCTTTGTCTTATTGACTTTTCTTCGTTGCTACGATTAGTACACTGAGAGAAATGATCTAGTAAAAATTACTATGTTGATCCAAATGAAAAGGGGGATAGACTCGACCTGTCAGAATTTTTGGTATGCGACATAGCAATTTTTACTAAAATTTTACTAAATTTTGCGTTTTTTTACCTCCGATCAGTTTGAATCTTCTTCTTCTTCCACAAAAGCTCCAGCTTAAAGAATTTTCTCACAATCAGAATAAGACTTAGTAATACGCGCAGAGCATACATTATTGATTCCATTCGGAATTCTGTACAGAACGTACAGCTTTCGGAGACTATTTCCGTTCTTAGCGCAGAATATGCTAACTATTATATATAGATATCTAGCTCCAAGATCGATCAAGGAACATAAGACCTTGCACGGTGACAGTTTGGAATTTCTTTCTAGAGAAGTATCTCCATTCATTGTTTAGAAGTTTAATTAATTATATGAAGGATTTCCCTTCCTCACCTTTTTTATTATGTACAATAACACATTAGAGACTATAATAATGTCAGTTGCATTTTTTCCTTTGTTTTGTTTTATTGTAACTATATTACAATTGAATTTAACATTTATTCAAGGGTTTTTATGTCTTCGGACTTTTCGTGAAGCCTCGAAAAAAGAGTTTTGATTGGATAATGGTTAAACATCCGGTGGCGCCAAAGTTCAAAATGTTTTGATATTATGAATTTTATATTTTACTTTAATTTTGGTTTATTTAAATAGAGTATAGAGTAGTGAATTTTAAAAATAAAGTTTTAAAATTTTTTAATTGTACTCTAAATTCATATATTAAATATAACTTCGTTAATAAATCCTGATTTAGTTTCTCACCTCAAAAATGAAAAGCAACATAACCTGTCATTTAGTCTAATAGGTTGTGATTGATAATCAAGTATTTTTCTGAAATTTATGAAACAGGAAAAGAACAAGTAATTAAGCGCGCGAAGCGCGCTGGATTTTGCTAGTAAAATAAAAATAAAAAAAAAGATAAATTAATGTGACCAGTGTTTTATTAAACAAACCATTTCGACCTAACAAATCTCTATATGTCACACTTACGCGCTCCTCAAAGATATAAGTATGCTTCACGTCACTTTATTTCTTTGATCTCCACAATAAAGTAAAAAAAAAACAAAAGCGAAGAAATGAGTGGTTAAAAGAAAAGAAACGAGGCGGAAAGTGGTGCTAGCGCCTCTACACTTTTATCCGGCCTCTCCCGCGCGCGTTCAGTCGTATCGGAAGGCTCGAAAGGCGACGACTGTCACGCTCGCTTAAGGCCGGCCGAGGGGGAGCCAAGATCGAGTTTGCTCCTTATTCAATGGAAGAAAGATTTTCTGCGGCACTCGGGGTTCGGCCGGAGGGGCCGGCACGCCTCGGGTAGCACGTGTCTTGGGGCGCACAAGGTGCTACAGAACGGAACCGGGCGCAGGTCCTATACACGGAACAAAATTTTTTTATTATTCCAGAAGTCCTTGCCCTTTGAGGTCTCCGGGGCGTCTTGCGCCGAGGGCTGTTTAGTCCCTCTTCCGGAATCAATTACCCCGCGTGATTCTTATCGTGATTGATGATAATTTCTTTAATGGCTTATCTTTATTGTGACCAGGCGGGCGGGATACGTGAATGATATCTTTCTGATTGTTGACAGTGTGCTTTTTCCTAGAGGATGCTTTCTTTGTAAAGTGATAATAATCGTACATAATTTTGACATTTTAATGATAAACAATTTTGCAGAGTAAATGTAGAAGGATTTATTTTCTACATTTTCGTTAAAAAAATATATTATTAGTATTATATTCGGTTCAAAGGCTATCAAATAAAACTGATATTTTTATAATGGCATTTTTGAAAATATTTACGTCAGTAATCCTAATGATATTTTTAAGAAAATTCCATAACAACTTTAACAATTTTCGGTCTATTCAAACTATTTGGAGATAAAAATTATTTACAAAAAATGGGATTTCGTTCAGCCAGGATAACTTGAATAAAAATGATGTCTTATTTTATTATTGTCTGGCCTAAGTTCGTTATTCAGCGGATCTCGGTAGATCCCTTTTGAAAAATTCAACTTTTTCTGTTTTTTCATCAAATTTTCAAATCACTGATTCATTGAAATCAATCAGTAATTATTGTTGGAATTTACACTGCTTTTGATCTAAAAAATTATAAATAAATGCGTTTAATTGTAAAATTAATTACCGAGGCGGTTCGGAGAAAAACTTTTTTTTTGAGTAGCATATGGTTTTCTTTTGACTTGCAGAAATCAAATTTGTAATGTTTTATTATTATTCGAAATTTACATATATATCGATGATTTAAATGTCACAATGAGCCAGTTAGCTAAATTTACAATTTCCGTATTCGCTGTTTTCTGATTCTCCTAGACCACAGAAACAATACATGCCACTGCCACATTCTCCATAGTTATTTCCAGTTTCAATTTTAAGTAATTCCGTTCAGAACTCTAGGAGAAATGGGCTGAAATATATTACGTTTATGCGTAATATTTACAAATTTTTAATTACTAATCCAAAACACAGAAATAAACCTAGCACAAAAACAGTCTAGAAATTTTTATTATTAGGCCAGTCAATAAAGAAAAAAATGACTGATTCTCTTCTAGATTATACACTGAACCGAATTTAATTCTTTTAGAACGTATCCGAATATGACAACATTGCTGGAAAAATATCATGAACAAAAATATCGATTTTCTTTTGTTTTTTATTTTTTACATACATGATTTTTTAGCGTCGTTGTCATTTAGAAAGTACGTTCTAAAATAATTAATTTCCATCGAGTATACATGATGAGAGAATCAAAATAAATAATTTTGGCCACACTCGCGTTTAGAATCCTATCTCTACCAGACACCTTTTTGACGAGTAACACAATACAGTTTTATATTGAAACTTTATTTTTATTAGTTAAAGAAGAATATTAAACAAATAGAATAGAGAGGAAAGGATTTTGGTATCTTCAAGTGCAGGAGATACTTTAAGGGGTTAAGGGGCTGAAATCCATAAGGGGCGGACAGGCGAAACCATGAATGAACGGGGTGTGCAGGGCGCACGTGCGAAACAAGACGTAACGCGAACCGACCTAAGAAACCGTACTCGTGCAACCCTTTGCCTCGTCGATACTTATGAATGAAACTCGCTTGATCTTTGCTTCCGAAGCAGAGATGCCGCGTGTAGGGCCACTCACGTATTTTCCGGTATCACCTTACTCCGTTCCGTCGTCTCATCGATTCCTTCCTCGGTTCCTTCTACGAAATCGTCTTCTTTTAACATTTTACAAAACTAAACCTTCAATCATTTTGAGTACTTAATGATAAATCAATTTTTCTTATGAATTATGTAATTATCAAACGCTTGCTTCATGTAGTAAGAAAGTACAAGTAAAGTGGCGCCACAAAAGTGAGGAAATGATTCTTTGGTCAAAAATAATTTACGCAATAGGACTTAATAACAGATTTTGCAGTATATAAATTTTTTTTCAGTTATTAAAAAAAGATATTCATTAAATAACATTTTTACGTATTTGTATTATTTTTAGAATCTCGTTTCCTGCATAAAATTTATTATGGAAAGTATAATAAAAGTATCCGATATTATCTCGCCCATTTTTTGATGGGGTGAAACCGGATACTTTCGTAAATTACACTTTTGCAAATATTTTTTTGGCTTACCAAGTCGATTTTCAGTGACTTACATGTAAACTAAAAACATTTCTAGTTTTTTTTTTATATATTTTTTTAATAAACTATTTTCGAAATGTATCCAGTTTAACCCAGTCTCCCCTAATTTCAATTTCGTCCCTAGTTGCACAATGTACTGTTTATCTTTTAAAATAATATTTTCAAAATTTTATACCACATTTATGAGAAAATTTTGTTACAATGTTAGCTACGCTATTACTAGTATTATGTAATTAAGTAGGTTTTTATATGAGTGTAACAAGTATGCATCAAAGGAAGCGAAATAATTTGTTGAATTTTCCTTACATTCTTAGGTCAAAATAATAATACAAAATTAAAATAATTAAAAAAATCGAGCGATATATAATAATTTGTTTAACTCTCCTTATATCCTTATAGCATACGTTAAAAATAAATTTTGTAATAAGTACATTGTACTATACATAAGGAGGCTTACACCTATAAATCATCGGCAGTTATTGGACTCTTTCAATTATTTAATCAAAAAATTTTAATTCATATAACTCTTCACACCATAAAGACATAAATTACCAATGATTTAAGCCAAACCCCATGAAAATTGATGAATCCACTGGATCTGGAGTTGTCACCAAAACTAAATTTTTGAAACTGACATAACGTAAGCTATAGTGGGCCTATAGAGGCTTGTAACTATGCCAATTTTATCAGGAATTTGATGTACTTTTACAGCATTACATTTTTATTTTACTAATTATTATAATTTTTCTCTACAATAATTTATAGGTGTAAGCCGTCCTTGACAATATGTATAATGACAATAAACAATTTAACTTCTGCGTAAACCGGTACGTCTTACTATATGACATTACAAAAATATCAAAAAGCTAGCGACAAAAGGAGCAAAAACAAAAGTTTTCTGCAGAAATCCACCCTCTAACTCAGAATATATCCCAACCGCCCGAAAAAAAATCACCACGAAGAAATATTATTCCACCCGACGCGGCTTCATTATTCGCGAGATAAAAGTGGATCCGCATGGCACGTACGTAGAGGAGGGTGAATCGAATCCGCGAAGCGCGAGCAGCTGCTGCCGCCTGCGCAGACAGAGCCCGCGCCGGGGACAATGAGGTACGGAGGCATCCCCGGGCAACCCTTTTGCTCGGCTTTTCTCGAATTTCAACGGATCGAGGACCCTCGAGGGCCCCGCAGATACAGAGCCACCCGCGCGCCTCCTCGGCCGGTCCGGCGGCCACGGAAAAGGGAGCGACGCGTGCGGGCCGGTTTCGCATCTGTCGGCACGCGACACGCGAGTGCACGCGAGTGCAAAAGGGATTGACCACGGCCAGCTGCGCGCGGCCGCGATTTTTCCTGCGTTTCACCCCTTTTTCGGATGCATTGTCGCGCGCGCGCCACCGATTGTTATGGATTCTGTGTGTGCTTTCACCTATTCCACGGATTTTCGACCGTTACGGTATATAGGAAAGTGTTATTGATGGTGCTTTGTCGCTCGTTCGTATGTTAAATCAAGCAGCGCAGTCGTTATTTTTTTTCAAACATTTTTCTATGCTCACAATTCTAAATCTGATGATTGAACATTCTATCACTCATTTTATAAGTGTCAAATTAGAATTAATTGCGACCAAATAATGAGTACACCTTGTAAAAAAATTAATCATAAATTAGCCAGAATATGCGTATTCTGGCTAATTTACGGTTCATTTTTTTTAAGGCATTAAAATTGTGCAAATTTCGATAATATACGATTTCGTATTTAGCGATATCAAGCATTCTATACGTAGTACTACTATATTATAGTATATTAATGTTCCGTCACATCTATTTATGAGGATTGTTTTTTATGTTCCACCACGCTTACAGGCGGCACACCGATAGCTCTTATTTTTCGCGGAGACCATCGTCATGGTGTTTAGTTATTATTATTATGGTGTTAATATGTGTGTGTGTGTGTGGACCATTTTCATTTTTTGTATTTATATGAGTTTCCGTCTCAAATCGAAAAACACTATTTGCGATTAATTATTTAAATATTTAATTATTTAAAAAAATTTATTTTGTTTAAAAAAATTATAACACGGGTTGTAATAATTATTATTTAGGATGATATTTAAGGAGAACAATTCGATTTAGTAAACGTTGCTCATTACTAATGTGAAATTACATATACATTCATTCATTAATTATAATTTCTGTAAATAAGAATAATTAGTGTAGTTTTTTAAGCGTATCAAAAAGATATATACTTATGATGAAATATATTGATATCTAATAAAATTTAAAAAAAATCCATTAATTTATATTTAGAGAAATAACATTTCAATGAAGCTATGATTTTCTCAATAATTTTCCATAAATGTTTGTTTGGAAGAGTATCAAAACCACTCGATTAGAGTACAAACTAAGCCAATTGAATCTAGACAGGCTCGCTGTATTCTAAAAACGAATGGGTTTTCAAATTTTTTACTTTTCTACATTATGAGAGTGATATGTGGAGAACAGTAAAAGAATTTTATATATAAATGCATAAGAATGTAAATAGAAAATAAAAATACATTTTCACATTTCAATATGTAAATTTTTCAAGAAAAACTCCAAACCCCGATCAAATGTATGTGTACCTTACAAAAGATTTCTTAAAATTTCTTTATCTGCATACAAATGATACAATAGTCGCGCAATGATTTACGACGCTCCACCTATACAAGCAACTAATCACCGTGACGCGTTAAAAAATTTTCAAAAAAAAAGGCACGTCCGACTTAACACTCACCGCGCAGAATAAATCAATCGCGAGTCCGTCGCGGAGAAAAAAAATATCGCTCCCCGCTCCCCCCGATAAAATAATAAGTAAAAGGAATACCCAAACGCGACTCTGTAAATTCCAGATTTATAGCCTCATACCTTACACACCATATACGAGCATATCCACAGAAGTTTTCACTTTTAAAAATCATTTTTTGTTCTTAATCGGTGGCCGTGCAAAGCACTCAAGTCCGATATAGGTTAACTACTTTGTCTAGCTAAGTCACTTCTTTTTTAATATTTTTTTATGAATGTGCTAATAACGGCGTGATAGCTAGTTGCATAAAACGAAAATTTTTACACGTGTAAAATTACCGTAATTTTCGCATGTGTAAAAATTTTCATTTTATATAACTTGCTATTGCGCCGTTATTAAAACATTCATAAAAAATATCGAAAAAGCAGTGACTTAGCTAGACAAAGTAGTCAACTTATATCGATTTTTAAAAGTGAAAACTTGTGTGGATATGTCCATATATAGGTACAGCAGCATACCTCCTGGCTCCTGTCCAGCGTCCCCCCTTCGCGGGGCACGCGGAAGCCGAAAAAGTGACATTTGCCGAGCGGCGCGCGTACACATATGTGTGTGCGCGTCTCTTTCAAGGCCACGCGCAGCGCGGATATGCCCCCAACAAATCAAGATTTCGCCGCGTACGT
Source organism: Eurytoma californica (assembly GCA_035586675.1). NCBI lineage: Eukaryota > Metazoa > Arthropoda > Insecta > Hymenoptera > Eurytomidae > Eurytoma > Eurytoma californica. The sequence goes on from JAXIUT010007312.1 coordinate 16,982, forward strand.
GCCTGCGCGAGGGTCGCGTGCGTGCGCGGCGAAAAAGCAGCGGGACCACTTGACGATCGGGGCGAGAGGAGAGGCGGCGGCGCAGCTGCCGATGTCGCAGCTTTTCGGGGGCCGTACAATACCTGCGCGCCCCACAATGCCTGATTTCCAGGCGCGCGGCCCCATTGTTCGCGGGCCCCGCAGCACGCGCCCGGCGCGAGCCGCCTATATACCCCCCTCTTTTCTCCCCTTTTTTTCGCCGGGGGCCATCGCGCGGCGACGCGTCCGGATTTTCGCCCCGCGCGTATGTGTATTGCATTCGGGTGTGTGTTTGTGTGCGTGAGGTTGCTGCTAATGCCCCCCCGAGCGCGCGTGCCGAGCTATTCTCTTAATGCGAGCTGGAGGACCGGGGCTGCTGTCGGGCCATTGTCGGCGCGTCAGGCTTGACTTGCGCGAAATTTCGTTTCTTCTTCAATTCCACGTCGTTTACTCGAGTCTTGCTCTTGTTTGCCATGAAAATTGCCAGGTCTGTAAGGCAAACTTGAATAATTGCTCGCTTATTCGCTGCGTAGCTTGTTTCGCGTTGATTTCGGATTGCACCGTTTTGTGTAGAGTACATATGACAGAATTTATAGATATATACATGACAGACATATAGATTACAGACATATACATCACAGAATTTTGCGTAAATATAAGGAAGATCTTTGTAAACGAAGGCTGATTATTCAATGAAGATATTTACGCCTGAATAAGCATTGCAATATGTTCATTTATTTACTTCATTTTAAGCGACCAGACTGTCCTTACTTTGAAAGAAATACAAAAATAGTAAAACTAATAGTAGTATAAATAATAGTAAAACAAATAGTAATATAAATATAATAAAAAAATGTACAACGTGAAATTTTTGATTTAGACAGACCTAAGAAGAAGCAGGAAGAGTTAGTAATATCTACAGATTTGAAGCTCCTCTGTGCATCATAAAAATTATTAATTGTATGAAAGCCGACAAAGTTAAAATAAATCCAAGAGATCCGTGCAATTTAATGATTATGCAATTTAAGAATATAATATTGTAAAATAAGGTACAGAATGCAGAAAAAATCATATTATGTTTGCAGAGATTTGATTGTTTCATGATAATTCGTATTTGCGATCTGTAAATTAATCATAATTTGTAAAATTAGTTAATTATAAAAGTAAATAGTAGCGGTTACATAAAAATATTAAGTATTATAAAATAGAGAAAAAATTTGTTATAATTTATAATATTATACAGTCTCGGTATTTTCTACCGACGATTTGTAATTTTTATATGATTCTTGTAAAATATACTTTCAAAAGAAGCGTCTTAAATTTTTATACAGATTTTCTTGCAATTTTAATAAAAATTGTTATATTCATAATAAAATTTGGAACTTATTTGTCCTTATTATTGCGCCCTTAAAAGTGACTGATCAGTTGTGCGTATGTAACAGAAAGTTTTGTCACTTTTAACAATAAATTGATAAACTACAATTTATAATTCAATAAATTATTATTTATTTGTACTAATAATATACCTGCACACAGCACACTGCAGTTATAGCATGTTTAGAATGTTTGCTTGATTAATTTAAACGACTTCTGTGAAAAGGAATTTAATTATTCATAGCTCATTATAATATTCTGTGCGCACGAATATATCGCACCGAATGCAGGATAAAATGCTTCACAATTAATGCAAAGCTTTCAATCCCATTTTACATTCCCATTACACGTCATTATTTCGTTCCAAGCGATTCCCTTTATCCGATCCGACGGGGGTATAGAGGAAAAAAAAATATCCGAAAAAAATGTTAATTAGGTGATAAAATTAATATTAATAGATCGTACGCATGCACTCGAAGAAAAGGTTACTTAAATGAGGATCAAAAAGTCACCGAACAAGCCCTAAACACACAATGGGAAGTTTGCCTTGCTCCTAGCCATTATTCCTAAATACTTATACAGGGACGCAGGTAAGCGTGCCTTAAGCCATCGTTTGGCTTTAGCTCATTCAAGAAAAGAACAAGTCCGACCTTTCCGACACGAGCATCTCATACTTCGTTTTTGGAAAAAGTCTAAATATACAGCCCTGACTTAAATTACTTACATAAAAAAATTGCAGTTTAAGTCATCACATTATTAAATGTTTACTATACTTTTAGGATAAATAATAATACTAATAATAATAATAATAATAATTAGATTATTATGATAATAATACAATAATTAGTTTCATTTTTGCTAAGTTAATTTTGTAAAGATGAATCATGTAATTATTTGTAGATGACACAAAATATAATATACTATACTGCACAGAGGAAGAACTGGATAAGTCCATCTTTTGTGTGTTCGAGTAATCGCAGTTTTACCAAATGCATAAACTAATGTGCAACACTATTTAAAATTCTTCAAACGAAACCTGCAAATTATTTCAGATCAACAAAAAAACAAATTTGCAATAATTTTAAACTGGTCTAATTTTTTCTGCCTTTTTTTTCAAAAAATGAACTTATTTTATGATATAACTAACTGGTATCAGTGGAAATGTTAAATTTCTGATAGCTTAAAATATTTCAGTGAAAAAAAGTATGTACCTTTAAGCATATTAAATCCGTATACCTAATAAGCTCAATTTTCAAAAAAAAAGACATCTATTCCCTCTAAAGTTGAATAAGTGAGATTTCACTTAAATAAGTGAATAATATTCACTTATTCTAAGTCAAAAGTCTTCCGCGTTGGAAGATATTTAACGTTAAATAAGTGACTATTCACTTATTCAACTTTAGAAGGTTGCTTCTTTGAGAATGGTTTTTCTAAATGCAATTTAATGACTAGACAAATTTTCAAGAAAAATATATGGTACGCGTACACAGCGGAATTTACTACAGAATAAAAAAAAAAACAAAACTGCATCTAATCAAGAGTTGAACGACTGCGAGAGGCGGGGGCGTGACGAACTCGGAACTCCGCGTTAATAACGCAGTCCCCGTTGACCCCACCTGTTCGACGTGCAGCAGAGGCCGCAGTGATGTCACACGGTAAGTCCACGCGGAGGTCATTGAATCCTCGATCGGGCGGCCCAATACTGACAGACGCAAAATTCGTCATCGCGATGTTCGCGGGGCGATAATAGGCGCGTCTATCGCGACGAGCGATCGCGCGCACGCCCTGCTAATTAATTAGCGGCCCGCTATCTCTGTATACGCGGTCCTCGCGCGACCACGCGCCATATGGACATATATATATATATATATGGGTGTGTGTGTATGTGTATAGGTATATACAGGAACTGAGGCGTAGTATTTTTTTCGAACGTACCGCGTCTTTTCGCGCTTTTTGTTTTATCTTTTTTTCAAACTGACGCGCTTAGCTTGTCGATCCGGAGATTAGCCCCCGATTTCCATCTTGCTTTACGGAGTTGTGACAGCCTTGTTTAGAATTATTACCGCGGGGGAAACTGAAGTTCTGATAAGCTGATGGTATGCGAAAAGCGGGCAATTATTCGAATTAATGAAATTATGTTTTACGCACGTATTTAGATATGTAAATTTTCAACCCATTTATTAAGGTAATGTGGTTTACAATTATGGTAAAAATGATGGAAATAATTATAACTTATAGAAAATAGAGATACAGACTAACTAAACGAAAAAAATTATAGTAAAAATTACAATAATAACTAGTCAAAATCACTACCAACCTTGTATTTTCACTATAGATATAGGTATATAAAAAAATGGGTATCCTTAATTAATTTTCTATACTTAATTGAATTTTAATGTTCAACTCGGTTCATCATAAATTACCAAAGATATTTACACTTATTTGCCTATCGATCCTGTCAGATTTTAGACTCGGGTATGCTTCGTCATAGTCATCTCTCTTTAAAATATTAGGGGCTGCTTTTTTGAGGTCACAATATCATTCCATCTTCCACGACCACGTCCGTATCGCAACTCTATTAAACGCGACCCTCCTTTTTAATTACAGCTAATTTGATCGCGAATAAAGCTGCTCAGACACGCCATTGATAGCGAATAATAAATGTCATTATTGCTCAATAAACTCATGCACGAGTTCATGCAACCTATAAAGCTCGCGCAGCACTGAATTTTTAGTCAGTATTGTTGCAATAATAATGAATTATGCAAAATTCGTCAAAACGAAACGGTCAATATTTTATAAGGTTTGTATGAATCTTGACTAAATCTGTTGTACAGAAAATTACAATTTTTATTGTAAATATTACCATAATTATTATCGCAAATTTTTTCCTTACTAAAAAGAGAATGATGAAAAGTGAAGCCTCTATTGATTGTAATTTGTCAGTTTAAGATGGAGATTTGAAATTTGGGGTGAGATTTTGAAACATTTTATCATTTTATATATAGCCTAAATA
>JAXIUT010007349.1:0-27681 GCA_035586675.1 Eurytoma californica
GTTTCTGGGTTTAGATTTTCTAGGTTTATGGTTTCTGGGTTTAGGATTTCTGAATTTAGGGTTTGTGGGCTTAAAGTTTCTGAGTTTAGGGTTTCTGGGTTTTTTCTATTTATTCCAAAATTTAGAGATTTTAAATATAAGCAGCATATTTTTTATGTTTTAGATCAAAAAGAAATTCCAGAGCAGATTAATTAATAGTTTTTGGACTTACACTAAAGTTAACTTTAAAGCCTTATTCTGGAAAACATTAATTTTGTGGTTCTGCGTAACTTCCAGGTCAAACGGAATGATGAATTTTGATGAGATTTGGCTTAAATTGTTGGTAATATATGTCATTTCCGTGTGAAGAGTTGTATGACTTAAAATTATTTGTCTGAATATTTCAAAAAGTTCAAAAACTGCAAAAATTCATGAAATAGATGAAATTTGAGTATTTTTTGAACTTTCAGGTATTTAGACAAAAAATTTTAATTCATACAACTCTTCACATGGAAATGACATAAATTAGTAACAATTTAAGCCAAACCTCATCAAAATTCATCAACATGTTGGACCTGGAAGTTACGCAGATGCCAAATTTTTAAAACTGACATAGTTCACTACAGAATGGGTTTGGAGACTTCTATGAGTGTCAGTTTTGTTGGAAATTTAATGTACTTTTATAATATTAAGTGTAAATTTTGCTAATTATATTATTTCTTTTGTTTTTTGTAGATAAACAAGAACAAAATAAAATATATAAGACCCCCTTAATATTTAATCTTGAATGTTTGAAATTATCTAGCTGGTCTTTATAAAAAAAAAATGAAAGCATCTCCCTGTACATTTTCGAAAATGCATATTGCCTCTAGATTTTTTAAAAAAGACTCCCATTTCTATTACTCGGACCAATGGTAAAAATAATAAGATATGTCCTTGTTTAATATTTTTAAACAAAAAATCATTTAGCAAAATTTGAGAGAAATTCAGGGTCCAGAGGGTTGACACACTCCTAGTAAAATAGAAAAAGAATTTTACTCCTAGTAAAAAAGAGGTTATATATTTAATTTAATTTAATTACGGTTGGTTAATTACAGGTTCTACTGAAAAAAACATGGATTCTCCTAAAAAGAAAAAGGATTTAGAATTCGCACAAAAATTAGCCGAAGAAATGGCTACTAAGAATGTAAAATACTTTCAAAATGATTATAGACAATTGCAATTAGAGGATACTGATCCAGATGAGGATACAGATGCAGAACATGCAAATCATTTACCAGCATTGGAAGGAGTAGAAAGGCCATCTGGCCTACATAATGAAGGAGCAGAAGGACCATCTGGCCTACATAATGATGGAGAAGTTAGACCATCTGGCCAAAATGATGAAAATGTAATTAACAATTTACCGGATCGAAACAATGAGGCTATAATAGATGATGCCCGTGGCGAAGGTTATGATGCAGATATGCGTGGGGACTATCCAGACAGTAAGTAGTACTTTATTTTAGAATAATAAGTATTGAGGGTAAGGTAATGATTAACAATCTGTTTCAAACAAGAACTATTTATTACATCGGTCCCCGCATCGTTCGGCACCTCCTGGTGCGGCGTCTCGCTTGGCTAGCTAGCGGAGAGCGGGGGGAGGGTGCACGCCTAAGGGTGCACGTAGTAAATTGAGAGGTGGGGAAAACTCCTCGTCCTATGTCCTTCTTACGGCCGAAAAAAAGTACACGAAATTCTGCGGGTAGTTATAAACGCGAGTCGAACAGGACCGGGGTTGGCTTCGGGGCTGCTGCTGAGTACCGATCCGGGCAACGAGTGAACGAGAGAAAACTGCTGGCGCAACGCCAAGCCTCAGCTCGTCACCCGTCTCTTTCCCTCTCACGTCGCGTCCCTCCGTTTTCTCTGTCCACCATCGCATTACAATTACATACGCAAAGTGTCGTTATCGGGCACCTTCCCCTCGTCGTTTAACACAGATGGCCCTTTTTCCGCCGATAAGGCACAGTCCCGTCGCGCCCTCTATCGCTCGCAGAGCTAAACAGTCGTCTGTACCGGCCCTCAAATGGTGAGATTGTGCGCCGCGCATTAAATATATGGGTGTAAGATGCGGGCACTACGTACGGCCCTGCCCTACTCACGGATTTGGCTCTGTTCGGTTTGACTCGGCGTGGCGCCTGCCATGGCCTTCTCAACTCCGCGCGTGGCATCTCTCTCTCACTCCAATGTGCGGTCTCTCTCGGTCGGTACGTGTGTGCGTGCATACGTATGTGTGTGTGTGTGTGTGTGTATGTGTGGGTGTGTGTGTGTGTGTGTGTGGGTGTGTGTATGTGAGTGTGTGTGTATGTGTGCGTGTGTGAGTTACATCTTCCGCTAGCTCGCCTCGTGGTTTTAGGCGTCGACTGCGGTCCACCGGGTGCGTCGCCGCCGCCGACTCTTGGGGCTCGTAGGCCTCGTGGGGATGCGAGGCTCCGCTACCGAGGTCGAGGCGTTAGTCGTTGGGTGGCTCCAGAGCTTCCCTGGAGTTTCCCCGCGTTGAGCAGCGTGCCCAGCTGATGCCGTCGATTCTCCGTCTCTCTCCGTCCTCCGTGACAGACCTAGCCTGTAGGTATGAGTGTATGCGTACGATACATCGGAAAATAAAATGTGCTCAAATTAGTCGGTGGCCGATAACGCGTTTTTGCTAGTTTGCGGGAGTCGATCGACGTGCCTCGTTGCATCGGGTTTACCCATCGTAAACGAGAAAAAAGAGCTATTGAAAACGTAGGTAATGTGTTCAGCACTAAGCAAAGAGGAGTGTGCTGAGAATCTCTAATCCGAATCTGGAATAGCTTTTTTTCTTACATTAAAAACCATGCTCTTTAAGAAGACACGTTGCATAAAAAAATTATCATTCATTTCACGTCGTTCAAAACTTAGTTGAAATTGTAAATATCACTTGTCTACGCGGGGTGTATCTTATGTCCCGAGCGGCGGACACAACTTCCTATGTTCCTGGCGCTACTCGAAATCTCGAGCGTGGTGCCTCGGAAGGCTTATTTATCGGTGCGAAAAGCAGTTTGACCCACGTTGCGGAACTGCGCGAAGCTCCCGGAAGTCCACAGCCGACGGTTAGGGACGGGCATTGTCACCGTACCTTCTTTCTGTGGGCGCCTCTTTCTGCACAGGTCGCCCGAAAATAACGCGATCGGCTGGATCTAACAGGCCTGGTCGCTGCGCGGGGAGAAGATGCGCAAAATGAATGGCACTCGCGGGTTAACTGATAAAATTTGTTTATTGAGATCTCTCTCGTTTTTGCTATTAAAAATCACCAATAAATACGGCACAAGGAATTATATCGAATTAATTTTTATCGAATAGAGCTAGCCTCCCGCCTTTCGGCCTCGGTGCGAACGCGCGGACCTCGGCTCGGGCCAAGGTAATGGTAGATGCCGCTTACGGCGGTCCTTTCTTCGCGCTAAGTGGGACTTACAAAAAAATCGATGGCCTCGTCAGGCTATTGCGCGCAGAGAGAGAGAGAGAGAGAGGGAGGGAGAGAGAGGGAGAGAGAGAGAGAGAGAGAGAGAGAGAGAGCGCGCACTTTCGCGTCGACGTACGAGCGGGACTCGTAGCCAAGGTGCACGGATGCACCTCACGCGGTCGTGTTGCGCGGGCGGTGATTTTTCTCTAAGTACCTTCGGAACTTAGAGATTTTTGCACGCTCCGGCGTGGCTCGCCGCAAGCCGGGCCGGAGAAGACTGAGCGCGACGTTGCGCTGCGCTCGACGGTAGGCTCCGTCGTGCTTCTCGTCCTTTAATCGCGGACTTATGATTGGTCGAGCCGGCCCCAGGATCGGGTAACTCGGTCAATCATAAGCTGCTAGGCACTGTGAGAGCGCCACCGAAAACCGCGCACCTAAGCGTCTGCGAGGCGCACTTGATATTTTGTTATCGCGCTTGGTTTCGTAGAACCCAAGCGCGAGAGCAAAACTCGTAGTCTGCTCTCACGAAGAAATTGTTGACGCGATAAAAAAAACGAAAGAAGATGACCGAAATGCCTCGTCGGGCTACGCATAACAGAACATTTCTGTTACGCGAGAAAAATGGAAAGAAAAGAAATAATAAGCGCGACGCGCCTCTCTTCGCGCGCGCGGGCATAGAGTATGCGTGTGTTTATAGCTCGTGTTTAATGAAGCCGCGATTCCTTAGACGTATAAAAGTTACAAATTAAATCTAACGCGGGTCTCGTAGCCTTGTTCGAAAAGAAATGCTTCTCGGCCGGGGTTCCGCGAATTGATACTCGGCGCAGATGCTCGAATCGCTTTGCGCTCCGACCAAGGTAAGCACGAGCCGCGTCGGATGGATCGCGATCCGCCGGCATCGACTCGCACTCACGCTCAGTTCGGAGCAGCAATATAATAAATGAAAAAATTCAAAAATTTTGCCTTGTTAGGTAGCGCGGACATAACAGGTTTTGTTTTGATCGTGAATTATTTCAAATGTCAAGTGCAGTTATAAATATAATTTTTGAATTTCCCCGCTGAAGCATGAAAAAGTAATGCTTGAGACTCAGCAATGTATCGTAAATTAGTGTCGCTGTCCCCGTCAGCAGAAGATGCTTCAGCATCATGAATCCAGAATTCAAAGCTTCTCCTTTGTTCTCGGCCATGACTGTGGATTCAAGTTTCTCGTCGGTAAATATACCGTTCTATGCTCATAGCTAGCAGAAACCAGCTCATCACTTCTTCTTTAGATTGAGTTTTCGTCGTGGGGCTGTGCTGCAACACTTCACAGAATACAGTCTTCTTCTCAAATCGTCTCCGAATTTCACCTAAAATTAGTTTCCGACTCTCGGTCGAGCTTAGCTAACACTAAACGCCCACGAAAAGAAAATAATCAATTCTCTCTCTCTCTCTCTCTATCTCTATCTCTATCTCTATCTCTATCTCTATCTCTATCTCTATCTCTATCTCTCTCTCTCTCTCTCTTTCTTGTTTCCTTTTTTAGCGATCATAAACCTCGACCCTCCAGTAGAGGGATTCCTCCCGGACTTAACATTCCGATAGTAAGTACCGCCACGGTGCTCGTTACTGAAATTCCCTCCCTCCCACCTTGCGCTTCTCACCATCTCTATCTGCGTTTAAAAGGTGCGCCAATATCTACTCGATCTCGATCCTTAGCTCTCCTGTAAACAAATTGTTTTCGAACCGGAAAACAAGTGATACATTCTTTCCCTAGACCCCACTCTAGTTCGCAGCGCTACTCGCTCATTGTCCTCGCCTTCGGCTCGGGCAAACGGCAGCGCTAGGAACTAGAGTGAGGTTAGACAAAGAATACAGCACTTTTTTCCCTTTTCGGCACGAATAAATAACAAAATTTACCCTGAGGTATGTAAAAAAATCGTATATTGCACTCGGGAATAAGGTGGGCTGTGAGATCCTTGCGTGTTAAAGATAATGCAAAATTTAAGATTTCTGGGTTTAGATTTCTTGGTTTAGAGTTTATTTAATACAATCATATGTCACTAAATGTACAAATTGGAGATCCTGCAGATTTTAAAACTGGTTCAAGCGACACGGTATTACGGATTTTTGCCAATAATATATCTTAACATGCCTGTAAGTCTGTACCGGTGTTCGTTCACTGAGAAATAATACTTAAAAACCTGTAATGAAATAATATGATGTTCGCTTGAAACAGTTTGATGCCCCACAGGACTTCCAGTGTGTATATTTTGATAGTAAAAGCTATGGATATTTATATAGATATACTTCTAATTAATATAAAATTACCTCTTTTTCTGCAGTTGATGGACCATCTTCGGTACGTCGTGCAAATATATGTATACTTTTACTTTTAAATCATTAATATAAAATTTTCTTCTTCAATATAGATATAGACAGAGGGAGAGAATCATAAGTCCTTCCCCATTGCGTGGAATGGGACACAGAACTGAAGGGCCCTTTTTTCCTATATTCTTCTCTGTAAGGTACTAAACACTTACCTTCACTAGCACTATCTGCTGTTTGCAGATTTACAGTAGTCAGCTGATGTGCTGATCGAATTTGTCTTACTCATTCCAAACTTTAGCATAGACTTAATATAATTGCTTTGATTTAAGAACATTCAATTTTCTGACTTATTATACTCAATTTGCAGGCCCACAAAGTAACTGGCATCTCCTATTGTGATATTGTACTCGTTACTTAGAGATATGATAGAACTTTTTCTATAACCTGACTAGACTTACTAACAATAAGTTCGTAACGAGTATTTTGGCTTGAACTCAAGCCTCCTGCTGTATTTTTTCGTCTGCACTCTGCTCTTATTCTGGATGAACATGTGTTCCTCTGGTGGTATAGGTGTATGTATCATTGACAGTGACGTTCCTTGACACAGAGACCTTCTTCGTCTCCGGGTGGAAGAGTCTATAATTTTTGGAGCCTTGATTATAACCTACTAACTTAACTTTTACTGACCTCGCATCTAACTTCTTAGTAAATAACTTGGGCACGTGCTCGTACGATTCAATCTCAAATTCCTTCATCCTGAGTTGGCTTCTTTTGATGCCTAAGTTCTTGCCTTTGTCTATTTTCGGAGTGGACACTCGATTCAACATGTAGACAGCAGTGTTCACCGCTTCAGCCCAGTATTCATGAGGTAACGTAGACTCTTCTAACATCATCCTAGCGGACTCCATAATTGTGCGGTTCTCGCGCTCCGCCTTCCCATTCTGCTCCGTGGTGTCCGTATACACATGTATAATCCCTAGCGACTTCTTGTAGTTTTCCACTTGCTCGTTGATGTACCTCGGCCTTTGTCGCTTCTCAATCGTTGCATCGGTTTACCGAACTTATTTTTCCACACATTGCTGTTGTGTTTCAAAAAATAGACGAATCTACAGCTGGTTGCGTCGTAGACAAACGGAATGTAGTACCAAGGGCCACCGAGAAATGTTGTTGCAATGGGACTACATAAGTTGCTGTAAAAAATTTCGCCGGGAACTGTGCTCCTTTCAACATGGTTGAACGGCTTCTTTTGCGCCTTGCCAAGTTGAAAGTTTGAGCATAAGAAATCCACTTTGCCTTTGATTTTTATTTCCGACACCATTCCTTTTGCAGTAATGTCCTTCAGAGAGCGGACATTTACGTGTCATTTACGTGTCATAGCGTCCGGCTCCTCGCGACTCTCCTTGTTCACTCATATGAACATGCGATAGATGCGACCTCCTCGTTGCGCATGAATTTTACGGTGTTGCCTTGAAATCTTAACTCGAGTCCTCTTAAAGTACTTATTCCCAATGAATAAAGATTGTTGCCCATTTGCAGTACGTACATGTTCGAAATCTTTGCAAGTTATCACCGACCGTTTATCAGTTGGTCTACAATAACAGTGCTTTCTCAACTGACTAAACTTCCCTAGCCCAATTTTGATCCTAGCAGTGCTTGTTTTTATACAAGCGTCGGTTCGGAGCCGTGTGAGCCTTCAAACTCGCGATCTACCTGCTCGTGACCGTTAGCTACCTTACTCGGAGTTATAAGCGCCACACTCTTCTTATCGACCCAACGACAGTGAGCCTTGTTACGTGTGGAGCATTTGTGCGCGTAATATCCTTTCTCCCTGCATGCGAAGCACTTGACGTAACTTTTACTTTTCTTAGCTTTCTGTTTACCTTTAACTTTTGAACTACCTTGGTTAGACTTTCGAGTCACGGCTACACACGCTGTTGCATGTTTCCTTAGCCGTTGTGTATTATTCCTCTTCGATTAACCTCTGTAGGAGAAGTCTTATCGCCATGGTCAATTAACGCGTCGATGCAAGATTTCGTACCTACGACACATTCTAAGCGACATGTTGTCTGCTGGCTCCATCCGTTACTCATGAAACCTTTGCGCCAGGACCAGCTTGTATGATTTCTGATTTTTGTCCATGAAGTGTACACAGCTTATCCTATATGGTTTCCGCTGTTGTGCACGAAGTTATGCTGCTAATCTGGTCGCTTTCCTAACTGCCAATAGCAGAAACATCGCCCTTTCATTTTCTTTGGTCCATTTTTAACCTTCTGCAGAATAGATTGTTTAGAGCCGGTTTTCCCCCGTTGACGTACTCCAGGCGATCGTTGGCTATTTGAAATTTCCAGAGTTGGAAATTCTTTCCGTCAAATTTGAGAAGACTTCAACTACATTGTCTTCGTTTTTATAGGCACTATTCAGACTCCACTGGGCCCAAAATCTGTTCAACATTGAGTCAAAAGGAGGTGGACCAATAAAGGAACAATAAATTAATAGACGTATAGACGAATATTTTTTATTAGGCGAACAACTGGAAAATACAGGCGTATGCTCCGAAAGAAGCTTTCGTCAACATTTTGATACAAGCTTTTACCTAAGAGGGTCTTCTGATTCTTAGGTCTCTTTAACGTTTTTTACGAATTTTTTTTAAAGAAACCATAAAAAAATGTATAACGTTTTTTATATCACATTTTTTAACAATCGAAGGAGTTTTAAAATTTTTTTACAGTAAAATAACCATTTGAATTGGCTATATAGCGCTTTGACACCGTTGTAAAAAAAGTTATAAAACGGTACCCATGATTGCGGCCTTCCAGTTGATCTGAAACAAAAAGCAAAAAGTATGTGTGAAAAATTTAAGCGCAATCGTTTGAAAACTTTGAGCTACCGAGGGTACCAATTAGAAAAATGCTAGTCGAGAAAAATGCGTTTGAATGTTTAAGACGGTATAATATGAAAATAATTTTACTTACGATCATTCGGCAATGTCTGGACCATACAGTACACTTTCCTCTGTCTCCTGGAAATCACGAAGACGATGTGCTTCCTCTCGATGGTTTTTCCCAACTGGAGGAGCGTCGCCTGGAGCGGTACAATCGATTGTTGTCACGACTATAAGCATAATTATTGGTAATCAAGCAAATTTTTAGCCCCAGTATCTCTATATTTTTTAAATTCCTTGAAAACCATCATTAAAGATAATGGTAGCTAAGAAGGTAGCTATTTCAACCATCTTGGGACCAGAATGAAGGGTTTTCATCCTGGACGCCCATATTGAGTTGAGCGACTCGAACAACAAATCGTCCGCAGAAAGAGCTTCAGCTTTATCAATCATAGAAGGCCCAGATAGGTTCCTAAATAATAGAATATTCGTACCTGCGGAGTGTAGTAGCCGAGGAAGCCGCGCGGCGGACACGCTCTAGTCGCGCTAGTCGCTACCTGTGGTGCAGGGAAACTCATGAGGAGGGAAAAACCTGCACCGAGGAGCAGGCTAGGAAGTCGGAATCCTGCGCTATTTTGAATAGTGCAGAGCTCTTCGTTCCCAGCCTGAGACATAGTCAGTAACATCGCTCACGTTGGTGTTGTCGACTACCAACCCAGCCCGATTAACAATGCTTAATCGGCTCAGAACGGTCCGCAGCGTAACCAAGGTGCCTCTAGTTCAGCACGCGGTGAAAAAAGCACTTCGAAAATTTCGAGAAGTGCACCTCAAACCTGTTAGCGATTTCTACCTGGTACCTAATTTGGTCTATTCCGTCCCTCAATATTTCGTCCGGCGATGTCCAAGTTGTTTTGTGTATATCTTTGTGTATAAGGTCCTTTGCCGCCGCGATATTTATGACTCTAATACCGTTATCGTTGATGGTTTCGTGTAAGCTTTCCTTTTCTATAGTAGGCCTAAAAATTTTCTCTCTCCATATTTACGCATTAAAATCGCCTAACACTGTTTTTGTGTCGCAAGACTCGAAGTGATCGACTATCTGCTCTTAAGTTTTGTAATAAAGGTCTTTAATTTCTTCCTCTTTGTTCTCCGTAGGATAGTGTACGTTAATAACTACATATCTATACCATTTGCCATCGAAATAAGATATGAGAGTCATGATGCTTTTATTTATGAGAAACCCGGTGCCTAGCGCGTGCTTGCTCGTACCCCCGTACAAAAAGGTGAAGTTACCCGATGCCAGTTTACCGTTGCCCGCCCACCTAATTTCTTGCACTTCTACTAAATCTAATTTGTACCTATCTGCTTCCTTAATAATTTATCGGAACGCGCCTGCTCTGTATAGACTACGAACATTCCATGATCCCACCCTTTGGCTCCTTTTTGTTTGGATTTTCTGTTTGTGAGCCATGATAGTAAATTAAACCCGCATACTTAGGATCCCGCTCCGATCACAGGTAAGCACACCGTCTCAGGGGTGATCTCTCATATGTCGCTGATAGTAAATATGAGTTTTCCGATTATAACCAGGCATGTGTCATTTTGTCGTCTCAGACATCATACGGCTTCATCCTCTTATCTTAGCACCCCCCTTCAAGGTAGTGCGCCTCCACTGGCTTCGTTGTCGTGTAGACCAGGTGACGAATCATTCTACACATCTCCTTTTAGGGCAGTTGTCATCGCTTTCACATTCCCCACAACAGGATTTTCGACTCTGTTTTTGTGATAATGGAAAGCAGAGAACAGATAAAGCAAGTGATATGGAGAAGAGAGGAAAAATAAAATTAGCTTGTTGGCAAGGGTCGTGTTTGCGTAGTATTTCTAGATGAAGGCATTCGAAACCAGTGTGTGCTCATCACACCCATGCCTGAACATATCGGTAGTCCGCGGCTGCTTATGCAATTTATTTGCAGCTACCCTCCATCTCAGGATCCGTTTCCCTATCCGCAGCCTGGGGACGCCGAAGAAATGCCCTGCACGCAATTTTTTCTGCAAAATGATCCTACAGAAAAATCCGGCAGGAAATCGCTCCTACAGAAAAAGCGCGAAATACCTGCAGGACGGCACGATTTCCTGCAGGAATCCTAGGTATTCAAAAAACTAGAGTAACTCTACATCCTCAATCAAATGGTTAGGTTGAAAGACAAAATAGAACAATACTCGAATACCTATCCAAACATGTATCTGATAATCAAAAAGATTGGGACTGTTGGATTTCAATACACGTGTAACACTGCACTTCCTGGAGCCATTCGTAACATTGCCACTTGTAGAGCGCCTTGGCTGCCCGGGGAGATTATTCAATCTCAATCCCGGCAATGTCCCGCCACGGGTTACAAAACTCTACTTAATTATGTTCTCTCTCTCTCTCTCTCTCTCTCTCTCTCTCTCTCTCTCTCTCTCTCTCTCTCTCTCTCTCTCTCTCTCGTCACCACTCTGTCTTACTCGTCGCTATGTTTGCTTCACAAACACTCTCACTCTAGCCACGACTCTATGGATTTACTCAGGGTCGCGCGTACCCGGAAATCACCACCGGGACTGCGGCGAACACGATCTTTGACATGCGAACGTGCCGCCGGGCATCACTACTCTATTCCCCAAGCTACTTCCCTCTTTCTATTTCAGGGGAGCGCGACCGCGGAGACTTCAAGTTCAAGTTTCTTAACCAAGTACACCCATCAATTTGTCACCACTATTTATTTATGCGTGGCCGGGGATAATCACTAGGTCGCACTATGTTCTATTTTGGAAAAAAAGTACAAAATCAAATATCTCCCGATAAAAAATAGATGGAGACACAAACCAAACGGCATTTTAAAATTATTCAAATTTATCAAAAAAAAGTTGTCGACCTTGGAATCCACGGTTAAAGTTCAATTTTTTCAAAAAATTAGGGTATAATTAATATTGTGCGATCAAAAGTAGATAATGACAGAAACCAAACGGCATTTGAAAGGTCAAGTGATGATGAATCGAGGAAAATTATTCAGATTCATCAGAAAAAAGTCGTCCTTGGAATCCAAAGTTAAAGGTCAATTTAAAAGAAAAAATGCTTTTCTACTGATATAAACATAGTTAAACTTTTTTTTTTTAAAGGAAGCACGTCACTTAACGGGATGTCAAACCCTCTTGTAAAAATCTGCATTATCGGCATAAGCATTTAATATAAATGGCTTCAGGATATTGTTTGAAAAATTTTCAAATAATTTCTTAAAGTTATTTAAGAACGAACAATTTTCAAACAATTTCCTGAAGCCATTTGTAAATGTAATTGGCTGAAATTTTTTTATTGATTCCTTATACAATTGCGGAGGGCAGTACGTTGGACGAATTTTGACAAATGGTTACGATTTTTAAATAATAAATAAAATGTTCACACCGGTAATGCAGATTCCTGTGGTAGGGTTTCACATCACCTTAATTGCGATATACATTGTGCAGATTACGTCTATAAATATTCATATACACGTGTGTGTGCGTGTGTGCGCGTGCGTGCGTGCGTGCGTGCGTGCGTGCGTGCGTGCGTGCGTGCGTGTGCGTGTGTATAAAAGCTCACTTAACTTCTAGTGAGTATCTAAGTTTTGTTTTTTATATTGTATATTTTTTTATTATAAATTTCATATAATAAACTGATATGTGTACACAAATATGTAGTTACTCATATTTATTTTAATATTGCATTGTTTATTTTCCAACTTATTGAGCATTTCTCACGTGAGAAATCACGTGGGAACTCTAAATCACGTGATTTCAAAAAGCACTAAAATAGCTATAAAGGTTATGAAACAATTTCTCGTGTGAGAAATCACTTGAGAAATCACGTGAGATTTACATTTCAGAAGAAAAAAGTTTCTTCAAATTCCTAATTTGAAATGCATTTCTCACGTGAATTCTCACGTGAGAAATGCTCAATAAGTTGGAAAATAAATCTCACGTGATTTCTCACGCGAGAAATTGTTACATAATCTCAAGTGATTTCTACACGAGAAGTAGTTTCATAATCTCATGTGATTTCCCATTTGATATCTCTTGAAAATTTTTACTAGGAATAGAACAGAAACAAAGCAATATTAAAAACAATATGAATAACTATATATTTGTGTACATATATCAGTTTATTATATGAAATTTATAATAAAAAAATAAACAACATAAAACTTAAATACACACTAGGGTTAAGTGAGCTAAATTTACACACACATACGTATATATGAAAATTTATAGACCTAATCTGCACAATGTATATCGCAATTAAATGACGTGATTCCTTTAAAAAGAAACTTTAACTATGTTTAAATCAGTTTTTTTTCTTTTAAATTGGCCTTTAATTTTGGATTCCAAGGACGACTTTTTTCTGATGAATCTGAATAATTTTCCTCGATTCAGCATCACTTGTTGGTTTGTTCCATTTTTTTCCGAAATAGAACATAGTGCGTCGCCGGCGCGTTGCTCCTGGGACGGAGTATTCTCCTCATAGGTTCGCGGATATCCGCGGGATCGCCGAGGTGTACCTCGATATGACCCTCCTCCGCAGACTCACGCACACTTGAATATTCGTCCCGTGCGCTATATACGCGCGGTTCCCCGAAATGCAGGTAGGCGAAGGGAAATCTTCTTTAGGAATCTTACAAAAAATGTGATCATAACCAGGAAAAATAAATACTACATTACGGTATAAGGGATGAAAGTTGAAATTCCGTCACTGCGTGAAGTTGGCACCCGACGCGAAGCCGAGAGCGTCATATCACGCAGTTGTAGGCCTTCGAGTTTCGTCCCGTGAAACGTATACTATTTTTCTTGATGCCCGGTGGAAAGTAGGTAAGTCTCGCTGACAAATCTTTTTCCACCGATAATGATAGAATCTTAATTTAAAATTGGTTAGCTCGAGCGCGTTGATAGCGATGCCCGCCCCGACATTTGCAGCACGAGGGAAGAGAGTGCTGCTGGTCGGGGGGGGTGGGTGGGGGGTGGGGGAGGGTCTTCGAAAACATCTCGTGCATGATTTTAATAACTTAATTAAATCAAAGAACATGTAATTTTATTAATTATTATAAAGAGATTTTGGAAATATAAACGAGCAGTTATTAAACGTGCAATTATTAAATGTATATGAAGAGAAATCAATTTGATAAATTTTACTGAGTACTATAGTAATTTTTTAGTAGGGAACCTACGAATTTTTCGAATAAATCAAAGAATATTTCTAAGGAACCTGCGAATCTTTCTAATTATTAAATTTCTTGTAAAAATACCAGTGTGGGCAGTCTGTGTCAAAATAATAATGGTACCTCGTAATATTTACTAGAAGATTTCTCTCCCTATATAATTATTAAACATGCAGTTTTCATATGCAACAACAGACTGTAGACTGATTATTAACAGGTTAAGTAGAAAAATTTGCCAAAAATAGCTTTTTTGTACGACATAAATATAATTTAGTACACAATTTTTTCGTTCATTTTTTATATCCGCTAAAAAGAACATTTTTATGGTACATATATGTACTGTGTAGCACCTAAACTGTTAAATAAATCTTACGGACATTAATCCTCTGTTGTACGAATAGGTTATAACTTTGAATATGTAAACAAAACCTCTAAACAATCTATTCGCAAAATCTGCAGTTGCCTAATAACCGACTGTGAAAATGCGTAGTGAAAGCCGATGTCAGTGGCTAAAAGCCCTTCTTTCAAAATCGAAAACAATGGTGAAATTACGTACTTTCGACCAGTGGATCAAGAAATAGTATATTATGTACCTAGGCGGGGAAGATAAAGAATGTCCCAGATCGCATATGAATTATCGTCCGAGCCGAAGCAAAGGGCGATAAACATACGATCTGACATTCTTTGTTTCTTGTCGAGGTGCATATTAGTATATTAAATACCGAGGCCAGGAAGTAGGTCCTTACATTCGCGAGTAGGTTGCCGTCCGAGGCGAAGCCGTGGTGTGTATACTATTTTTCATCATACCCCGGGTGAAATTACGCTAAAATTATGCGCGTTTTGCAGTTGGGAAGTTGCACTTACAGGTTAGATGTATTTTCATTACATTCATGCTCAAATACGAGTGCACATCCGTAGACAACTTTTTGACCTACTGCGCATCGATATGCGCTCTATTGCGCAGAAAATACGTGTGGCTGTAATGGGCAGCTTCCCGACCACAAAACGCGCAAGTTTTGGCGTATTTTCGGCCGGGGTATGATGAAAACTTTTTCTTTGTCTAGCGAGACGTAAAGTATAAAATTTTCGATCGGGCGCCGGCTGAGAAAGTTGTACTTTACGGCCGCTAGGCAAAAAAATATATTCATTGTTAAAGTATAATATTTAATAGTTTCATCATGTGTTCCGGAAATACCATTGCGAAGTCGGAACCACAGAGCATGTAAACAAATCTTAGGCTCCTAACCTCCAATTCGCGTTGCCGCTGGAAAGCTGCTATGATTGCACCAATATTATTTTCTCGAGTCTACTATTTTTTTGGAAAAATATCCTTTTCCTTTGCCACGAGTAATACGTACATTTTTTATTGGAGTCGGCATATTAAAAATTTGAGAATCAAGTATGCACATATCCGCGAAAGATAAAAATAGAAATAAATATTATTGTTTACGGAAAGTTACTCCAATTGTTCTTAAAATTCATAAAGTACTTAAATATCATATTTACACGATTTTAAATAAATTTTCTTTAGGATGCTTAGTTGATTCAGAACAACATGAACAAGCAACAGATAAAAAAAACTAAAATAGATTGTTTAGAAAATTTATAGATGTAAGCCCCCCTTAACAATTATTTCTCGATGCTGTGTGTTACGGAGCAGTTATTTTTTTGGTTGGTGTTTAAACTTTAGGTGATTTTTATTGTAATAGAAGCTGCGTGAAAATATTATTGCTTTTTCTGATATTATTGTTTCAAGCATCACTTTTTCTAAACGAGTTAGTAATGATGTTTTTAACTTTTCTTCTAATTAACTTCATATCCAAATATCCAATTTTATTATTATCTACGCGGAGAAAACCACGTGATGTTTTCTCGATCGAAACTGATGTCAGTAACGTATTCACTCTACTGATCCGAAAAATCGATAAACTCGATACGAAAAACCCCACGATACACATCATCATACATGGTTAAGTTCCGTCCCTTTTGTTTGCGATCAATCATTCTATACGCATCGCAGCGTTTTTCGTATCTGCCTCATTGATTTTTCGGCACTGCGGAGGGGATGCGGTGTTGTCATCTGTGTTGATCGAATAAACATCGCATGATTCTGTCTGTGTATTACAATGGTAAACATAAAATTGGAGTAAAAAAAATTGAATTTTAATAATTTTATTATTACTAGTAATAAGAAAGCAACCATCTTCAAAACATTCATAAAGGATGGTATCATAATGAGTAAATCGAAGGCATTGTCTTCCAAAATATCTAAGCCAAGGATAATTAAACATGCGTTCGTTTAAAAACATGTTATTAAATTAAATAAAAGGGAAATTTAGTAATATCTTAATTTCGCAGATGAACTCTTATTTAGATATAGTCTGCGAATCGCCATCGCTGTATCCACTCACTGTCACTCCTTCTGTCGAGATTGCTTAGTGAACTCCTTGGCAAGCCTACTTTTTCCAAATCTGGAAGACTCTTATTTGGCGTATGCATTTATAAATGATCTTTCCTCTTCTCTTCCTACTGGTATTATAACTAATAGTTAACCAATTATAATTACCACTTTACATTATTTATCATATGTCGAAAATAAAATTAGCGATGAGATATTGCTAGCGCATTAAATCCACTTTACCCCATTAGTAAAGTAACGTCTGACTTGCCAAATGCTTGGCTTAAAGAAAAAAATATTGATTTGTATTAGAAGGAGAAGAATTAAGCAAAAAAGATATTTTTTCTAATAGTATAACACTGCAACATTGTTTCTTCTCTTTCAAACGTAACCAAAAATGGTATGAGCAAACTGCAGAATCTGAAATACGAATATATAATAAGGAAATTTGGTGCACTTCTTTAAAAAATAGTGTAACTCCTTAATTGTTTATAAAATAAACTAATCTATGGAAATTTGTTTAGGTTCTGATGATGATGAAGGATTACCAAAATTGAAGAAATTCAAGCCGAAATTATTTAAACAATTAAGACCAAGCACAAGTAATGCTGTCGCACCCGCAAACCTAGTTGGAGAGATAGAAGAAAATGAAGTAATTATACTTTAAATCTATTAATATTTATTATACCTCAGAAAGTTACAAAAATATATCAGATTATATATTAACCTTAAACTTCTAAAACATAAATTTTTTCTTAAACTAATTAAAACAAATCAATAACGCAATTGATTTAGGTAGACTCAAATGATCATGCGACGAACCAAATAATTTGATTAATTATTTTATTGTCGACGTTTGAACACTGGAAAAAATGTGTTCTTCAGAGCTATAAAAAAGATTACAAATGTATTATAACTGTCTAATAACAAATGCTCACAAACATTAAACGAATTGAACTCAAACGAGCTTTAGTCAATGATTATTTATTACAAAGGTCAGTAAATTATTTTTCGACACTCTGTACGCAGAGTTCGATTCTGCGCATGCTTCTTCAAAATCGGCTATTTAAAATCTTGCCTTGCACGCGTCGTATCGAAAAATACTGATCAATACAAGTGCGAGAAGGTGATTTTAGCTTCGTGTGTTCTCGCTTCACTAGTGCGCAAATATCACACGGGGCTAAAAATTATACTCTCACACTTGTATCGAAATGATGCACTGTAGAAAAAGTCGTTCTCATGTTTTTGAGGATTTTTTATTAGACAGTTATAACATGTTTGTAATATCTTATAAAGCCCTGAAGACACGTTAATATCAAATTATTTTTAGAGCTGCATAATCATTTGATTCTTTACCTACGACAATTAACTACCTACGAATGTTCCAGTCACCTTCTTTCGCATAATTCATAACGTAGCAATAATAATGATTATAATTAGAATCATCCCTTCGAATACTGCACTCTAAATACATCGAAGGGTTAATTACAAAAAGTCATGACTAGTTACACATTTAGAAAAAAATATTAATGAACTATAGCAATTGGTGTAGATTGTTTACTAAATATGTACTAAATATCTCTTTCAACTTGGCGCATCTCGTACCATCTGATTCATTTTGTATTTTTTATTATTTATATTCCTACGGCTTCTATAAAAAAATAAATAATGCTTACGTTACTGTGTCGCTTGAACAACACCAACGTGACCATCGATTTCAGCCTACTTACCACCACAGCAATAGTCGGATAGTCGGATAGATTTTGGGGCACGCCGTCGGCCCCAGTCCGGGGACATGACGACTCCGCGCCTAGGTCTTATCGACCCGTTACGCTCAGCCCCTACATTACCCATCCACTATCGCGCCTTTGATTGCATCTATTAAGCTCAACAGGCTTCTAAGGCCTAGTGTACCGATATCGCTCGGCTCGAGCAAAAATTCCTCGCACTTCCTACGCCTCCTGCTTATAACTCTTGGGCAATGGCACAGAAGATGCAATGGAGTTTCCTCAAGCTCGTCACACAGCCTACAGAGCCCGTTTGCTCTTTCCTGACTTGCATTGGTGGTGCCGCAGTCGCAATGGCCAGTAAGCCATTCCAGTATCAGCCTAAGTTTCCTTTTGTGTAGGTTGATCACTTCTTTAGTCCAGCCGCTAGGTATGGAGTCGCCAACAAGTGCCTTGGTATGTCCGCAGCTTTGTGAGCTCCTCCACTCCTACAGCTGTCTATCCTTGACCCACGATCGGGTACACGCCTCAAAAGCACAGCTGGGTATGGCTACTGGGTCTTCAGTGGCCCTAATCCCAGCTGAACCTCTCTTCGCTAGTCTGTCTGCTTTCTCGATGCCTATGATGCCTGAGTGGCCTGATACCCACCGCAGTACCACTTTGCACTTGCTCGCCAGAGCATCCAGAGCATCACGACATTTTTTTACCTCGGTTGAAGTTACTTTCACCTTGTTCAGAGCTGATAGAGCCACTATACTGTCTGAATAGATGTACGTCTTGGTGGCATATTTATCCAGGGAGAAGACCAGTTCGCTGTTGCTTCCTTTTAGCCAAGCACCAGCTCCAGTACCTTTATCATCTTTAGAGCCACCAGTATACCAGCATTTGGGGTTTCCCCCACCTAGTTCCACCGACAGACTCCCCTCTTCTCTGGATGGTAAGGACACTTCAAAACTCTTATCAAAGTAGATTTTCCGTGGCCCCTTGTCCAGAGTCATGTCTTTACGGCTGAGGTCCAGGTTGTCAACAATGTCGACGTCCTCATGCTCAGGCCAGTCCTTCGAGGTCCTGATTCTTGTTTTGAATGCAACGGACCTCACCATTAGGTCGAAAGGGGGAAGATCGAGCACCAACTCCAACACTTTCAATGGCGTCGACCTCCTCACCCTCGTAATGCCTCTCATGATTAGTCCTTGTAGCCTACTTAAAGCTAGGATCCCCGTTTTTAACCTACATCTGGGCCATCGGGCGATGGCCCCGTGTAGCAGTCTGGGTCTGAGAACCGCCGTAAATAGCCAGTGCAGGATCCTAGGCTTAAGTCCCCAAGTGAACCCAAAGGCTCTCCTACAGGCCCAGAAGGTAGCAATGAAGCTTTGTTTCTTAGCTTGTAGGTGCTTGTCCCAATTGAGCTTAGAGTCAAAAATGACTCCGAGGTATTTCGCCTCAATGGAAAGGACAAGTCTCTCCCCAAATAGCTCTATGGGTCCTAATTGTTTAACCTTATATCTGTTCGTGAAGTTGACTAGTACTGTCTACCGAGGATTGACAGTTAGTTCAACTTCCTTACACCACTTTTTAACCAAGCTTATGGCCAGCCTCATGAGACCGGCCAGAGTGGCTTCATCGTCCGGAATGACCAGGATTAGAACGTTACCAGCATATGCTTGTGCGTAAATACCCAGGTCATTGAGCCTTTTTAATAGCTCGTCAATCACTAGCGACCAGAGCGTAGACGAAAGAACACCACCTTGTGGACAACCCCTCCTCGCGCGTCCGCCGCCGATTGTCGAGCTCCAGTGTGCCTCGATGATTCTCCCAACGAAAGCACTATGAATCCACCTGACAAGTGCAGCGGGGACACCATGTCTCTGTGCTCCTTGACAGATGCTCTTTTCCGTGGTGAAGTTGAAAGCGCCCTCCACATCTAAGAAGGCCGCCAACACCATTCCTCTATTTTTCATTCCTTTTTTAATTCTCGTTGTTGCCTCATCAAGGGCTGACTACAGATTTGCCCTCCCTGTACGCATTTATAGGCCTATAGTCTTTCGCACTCTCATGCACCGATCTTCCTGGTTTCGGTAGAAAGATAACTTTTGATTTCCGCCATTCGCTGGGTAAATAGCTCAGTGCATCCGCAGCCCATTCCCCAGTCGGTAACTTGACTTGGCCAGAGGCGTTACCCGAAGGTCTGGCCAGGACTCCATTGAGTCTGGCCACCTCCGGGATACTATCGAGTTACTCACAGTACCTCCTCCAGCCCTCTTTCCTTGCCACTTCAAGTACCTTCTTGTAGTGACGTTGGGCTTCCTTATAGCAGGCCAGCTCCACTGCGCCTCTCTTATTACGCAATTTCATGTAGAGTCTCCAGACTTCTTTGCGCTGGGATTCCAGTCCTGGACTCCACCATGGCGCCCCGTTGCCTAGTTTCCTAGGCCTATTCCTACAGTTGTTCTAATAGGCCCCGATGATGGCCTTCTGGACCTCGGAACTGTAGTTCTCTATTGGCTCTACCGACAGTAGGTCATCCACTGGTTCTGGGAGCTTTTCCTCGAGCTGCTTCCGGTATTCTTCCCAATCGGTTTTCCTAGGATTTCTACCAAGAAGAACTGTACCTTTCATATCACTAAGGCTGAAACATATCTGCTCGTGATCCGACATGGAAATCTCCTCCGCCATACTCCAGTTTAGGATCCTACGAGCCACGTTCCTTGATGCCAGAGTGAAGTCTAGCACCTTCTCCCCTATTGAGTTCCTGAATGTCGGGACACTTCCCTTGTTAAAGAAGTCCATTTCTGTTGAGGCGACGTACTCGAGCAAATCTTCGCCCCTAGCATTATAGTTGGAGCTGCCCCACACCGTATAGTGTGTATTGGCGTCACAACCTATAATTAGTTCTCTGCCAATGTTCTGACAGTCCTGTATTAGTGCCCTCACCTCCTCAGGTAGAGGGGACTCCGTTGCATCGCTTGGAAAGTATACTGAAGCTATAGCTAGCTCTAACTCAGCACCCAGCTCCAGCTTCACTGTAACTGTAACTGTTGTGAGGTCCCCGTGACAATGCTTTGCCCTGCAGTCCCTTTAGGTTGATGCAGGTTCTCACTCGAGGCCCAGCCGAACGGCAAAGCCTACCGCAGATCCCCAGGCCAGCTACATCTCCTTTCGCCATCAACCAAGGTTCTTGGATTAGGGCGATGCCTGTCTGCATCTCCGCCAAGCACTTTGCCAGTAAGGCAGTTGCGCTATTGGAGGGATGCAAGTTCATCTGGATGATGGGAATGTTGGCGGGCTGCTCCTGGCTTGTCTCCTCTTGGAGGATGGGTTGGCCCTGGGGCCTCTCCTCATCCACCTTCTTCTGGTGGTAACCTTGCCTTGCATCTATATATTCGAATAAATACAGATATACTACCTGGGCTCGGTACGCTCTGAAGTTAGCTGCTTGGAGCCTTTCTGCACAATCGCCCCGTAACCCTGTGTTGGGCGATTGTGCATAAGTGCACAAGCAGCAAACTTCAGACCGTAATACTGATAAACCGGTTAAATTATAACCAATCACAAGCGAGCATTTAAAAATCTTAGTTTCTAATTGGTACTGTATTATCAATCAATCGGAAGCAAATATTTTGAAATACTTGTTTCTGATTGGTTAAGGGGGTAGCCTAGTGTAGAGCCCATATTATTTTGCTTTTTTGGGAATTTTTTACAATGGGAAAATAAAAACTAAATTTTTTAAAACATTAGACATATTCTTTATGAATTTGATTAATAATAGAAATTTATTATTGCAAAATATTCATGAGAATCGGCTTAGCAGTCCATTAAAGCGACACTTGTAAAAAATATTTTTCTTCGCGGCGGGCATGATTGCAACTGTTCTAACAACTCCTCTGAAACTAAAGCAGCATTTGGATACTGAAATCTGTGGCTATCGTCGGAACGATAATTAAGTACAAACATCATAAAAAGAATTTTTGGTATGGTTTTGAACAAAAAATTTAATTTTCGACTTTTTTTGCACCATTTTCAACCCCGCTGAAAAAAACTATGACAGATATCAAAATTATTCTGCTCCCGGCTAGAGCTACTGTTGCAGTGAACGTGCTATACAAATTTCAACAAAATCGGTTGAGTAGTTTTTAAGATATCATGTTCGGCCTGGTTACAAAAGGCAATTTTGATAAAAACGTGATTGAAAGTTTAAGTACATATTATCTAAAGAAAAAATTGACTCACCGTTATTTGCCTATACCTGGGCCATTTGTAGAAGTCATGCATATCTGAGAATTCATCCCGATTTCACCGCCCAATGATTTCATTAACTGTAATAATGACTGAAAACCTTCGTTAAAAATATTCACAGCCAAAAAAGTAGCAATTTCAATAATTTTTTAACCGGAATGAAGATGCTTTGGAGCGTAAGTCAAGATAAGAAAATTCAGCGGCTCGTTATTATTTTGCGTCTTTGCTCCTAAGCAACTCGTTAATAAATTCTCTCTCGATAAATCTTCATATATTGGTTTTATAACAGACTGTACTTGTTATGACGAAGGCTCTTTATCAGCATTTTCTGCAGTGAATAATTTCTTTGCCAATGTAGAAGCAAAAAGAAGCAAAATTTTTACTGTCTTCATTCGTGTACCGATTGCCATGAAATTCCGCTCGGGACTTAGATATAGTTCGCGCGCTCAACGCCGAGCAGTCACCCGGGGTGACTGCCATTCCGTCATACTCCGCGTCGTCAAGTCTAAGTGCTGGCTCCGGGAGCCAGCTGTACGAAAATCTTGCTGCAAGCGCCGGCGGCAAGCCGTATTAATTATAATAAACGCGAGTTGCTCGCCGCGAAAATCATCGGCGTTTTATCTCTTTGTGAAGAAAAACCATTCAAAGGAATAAATATTGTTATCCTGGAACTTGTGTGGTGTTAATAAGGGAGCCTCATCCCTCTCTTCCTTTCTCACCGCCGATATCCGAAAATAAGCCGCGCCGCGCAGCCCTGCAGTCACAAAGCCAGAGGGAGAATCGTTTTTCGCGCTTCCGCGTTGGTTCCGTTGCTGAGATTCACCGGCCAGGTAAGTGGTAACGCCACCGACACAGTGTCAGTACGCGAGAAACGGGGCCTCGCATCGGACCCGCACCGTGGGTTAACGGCTGCTATTCCACCAAAATAACCACGCTTGCTTTAAAGTTGCGTCCATACCGCTCGGGGCGTAACAATGTTATATCTTGAAATTTTATAAAAACTTATTAAATACAAAACGTGAATACGTCCTTGCCAAGGCTATAAAATTGTTTAAGGGGATGTCGTAGCAATAGTTTAATTAAATTGCCGCCACGACAGGAGGGCGCTCGCGTCAAGTGAATGCGATGCCACGACGCCCTATTCGGAACACATTGTGGCCAAGTCAGTGCGCTTGCGCATGCGCATATGGCGTCGTGGCATCGCATTCACATCGCGCAGCAGTTCCAACTTTAGGGAATAATTAATTATTTTTCCATACCGAGAGTTGACCATACGCCTTTCCTATAACCGTGGCTATGGCGGTCAACTCTTCCTTTTGGGTAAAATAGTATTTTATAATCACAAAGCGATGAAAACTAACATCGCTTCACCTGACGCGAGCGACCTCCTGCCGTGGCGGCAATTTAGTTAAACTTTTGCTACGACATCCCGTTAAGCACCATAAATAATAAATAAAGGTACATAAATAACTAATAAAACCTTTACCCAATTAAAAAATTTCATATGAACAATCAGGAGAAATCTCGCCTGAAATATCACGCCAACATCTTCGGTGAGTTAGTAAGTAAAAAGTTTTGCTGTACCTGTAATTCCTTTATAATAGATCTTTTCTAATTTGAAATGTGCCATATGGTATTATCATCAGGAAGATACATCGAAAAATACATGTTACAAAACCTTTTACAAACATTTTAGCATTTAACCTTTGAAAAATCTCAGGTGAGAATACAGGTGAGATTTCACCTGATTTCTCACGTGAGGAATCGCCTGAATTCTCACCTGAGATTTTTCAAAGGTTAAAAAATGATAAAATGCTGATGATAACACAATATCACACATTTCAAATTAGAAAAGATCTATTTTAAAGGAAATACAGGTACAGCAAAACTTATTACTTATAAACTCACCTGAGATTTAACATAATGCGCTAAGATTGTGTCCGAATGTTACCCTACATCTTTTTTAATATATAAGTAAAAAATTATTTGATGTTGTAGGTTCACTTAGGTTATGACGTGAAAATTGGAAAGGCAACACTGGAACATATAAAACAAAAGAAGAATACCATTATGCTAATTGTAAGAGACTTAGCGATAACCATCTTTGGAAAAAGAATCCTGAGGCGATCGTACCTAGACAGATCGAAAATTAGAAATGTTCATGAACTGCAGCAGATTTGTCCGTTCAAGCTGAATTTGTATTTAAGTGAGTTACAAATGTTTTCATAAGATGAATGGAATTTAAAAGGTAGATCTCCCGAATAAAAGCTATTGTCCCGATTACTACTAACAATATAAGCTGATGATGTATCAAAAAAGTGGTCTGTACCTAAAATCCCATTAGTATTCTCCCATGCATTCTGTTCTTAATATATAATTCGAAATAAAAATTAGTGAATTGCTAGCTATACTCTTAATCTAAAAACTGTACACTGAGTCTATCAATTAGGCATCTAAGAACTCTAAACCAATAAATATTAAGATAATAATTTATCTATCAGGTTATCCTGGAAGTTATTGTAACACTGCACTTTTTAGGCCTTCGTACTTTGCCCTTTTCAGTGCTCCGTGGCTGCCAGGGGAGATGTTTTAATCTCAACCCTGGCAGTGTCCCGCCACGGGTTACAACAATTTTGTAACTCTTTTCTCTCTCTCTCTCTCTCTCTCTCTCTCTCTCTCTCTCTCTCTCTCTCGTCGCTACTCTTTCTCTCTCTTGCTCGTCACCACTATCGCACTCACACACGCCACGGCTCTATATATTACCGTTACTCAAGGGTCGTGCGCACCCAGGACTGAAGCCCGGCACGGAAATCGCCACCGGGACTGCGGCGAACACACGACTTTTGGCGGCACGCGGACCCGCCGGGCCCCATTACTCTCTTCCCCAAGCTACCTCTCTTTCTATTCCAGAGGAACGTGGCCGTGGAGACGACTCTCGACGCAGCGCACTCAACCCAGTGCATCCACCTATTTGTCACCATTAACTCTATGCGTGGCCGGGGATAATCTCCACGTCGCCGGGTTGCGCCTGGACGGAGTATCCTCCTCACCGGTTCTTGCGGTTATCTTCAGTCCTCACGCTGCATGCGCGCGGTTCCCCGAAACGCAGGAACGCGGAGGCAACTCCTCGACGCATCTACCCGCTCGCTACACGTTGCAAAGGCCCCAACGGCGGAGATTACTCTCTATGCCATCTCGTTCCCTTCTCGATGCTATCGCGTGGACAGCCGAGATTTCTCTCTCGACGCCGCCACGCGCAAATACTCACATTCCTCGACGCTGGCTTGATGGCCCAGCGAGCTCGCTGGCGATGTCGCTGAAGCTCTGCGCTGTCCACTGCGCCTCCGGGGACGCCGTCAGAGCTGGCTCGCTGCGCGTGGAAGTGGAAGCTCGGCGAGTCGGTTACCTCCTCGTAGCCGCTCCAGCCTAGCTCATGTCGCTACCTCGACGCTGCTACCTTAGCGTCATCGCTTCCTCGGCGTCCTCTCGGCTCCGTTACTCTCGCTGGTGTCTCCTCACGGCGGGATCGACGGAGTTCTCCGCGTCCTTCCTCCTGCTGTCCTGTGCGGAGGTGCTCCTTTAAGGGCCAGACGGCGGGAACTGACTCGCTGGGTGCTCGTCTTCTCGCGCCCGAAGCGCCGCGCGTTTCACCTCGGGCCGCCGCGGCCGATCAGCGGGCGCCACCGCTCTAGCTGTAGGCGCGCGGGGCCCTAAGATATCCCACGCCACGTCGGCACTTCTATCGCGCTTATGGCCTAGCCCTAACTCCCCACTTCCTCACTCTACTCCATCTCTCTCTCTCTCATGCGCTTCGATGGAAAAAATCCAAGGTGCGCGCGCTACTCTCTCCACTTCTCGACACGCTATTTCTCTCTCACTCACTCTCACTCACTGACGGCTACTCCGTCACAATATTTTTATTTTTAAATATCACTATAGAGCACGGATATAAGATTGACAAAACAACCCGTACAGTATATTCGTGGTCAATCCCGAGTAAAATTCAACACTCGCTCGAACACTCTTTTGTTTCATGTGTTAGGACCCTATGATTAAGGGGCACGGAAGGGGTAAGGGAGAGATAAGATACACCGTGGGGTTTGTAAGCGCCTCTGTGGTCAACACGGAACTGCCCTTCAATCCTGTCTGTGTCTCATTTCCTCTGAATGCACTGGTTGACATCCCTCGCTTATGACACTCAGGTAGGAAAGGTCGACCGGTTCATCCATCCTGTCTCTTGGTTTGGGTGGGGCGTAAAAATGGTTTGATATCAATTTCAAGACATATCCGTTCACAAGAAATTGCTTGAGAAAAACAGATTTCCAACCACAAGTTTTACACCTCGTTAAATATTCTACAGATAGTCCAGGTATCCGATTCGAATTTCATTGTGAATTTTAATAATGTCTATATTTCTTGATGCTAAGCTTAGACTTTCGTAATAATATTCAGTAGTTATATCTATTGTATTTCCAAAAATATATGCTGTAATATTGCCTTTTTATACCGCCCCTACTTATAAATTATTATTTTAAAATAACCACTTTCTCACATAAAATTGAGGAACACTTGATAAAAGAATTACACTGATAATATCGATAGAATAAATAATACGATTTATTGTCGTAAACCATAATACAATTGTTCGTGTACCATGTAATCGGGCATGCGTCTCGCGGTCCACGCAAGGTACCTGTTGTGCACGCTACGAAGGATTCTCGCACCACATTGACTTCCTCGTGATAAACGCGTTTCGCTAGCTTGCGGAGTTGATCGATGTGCCTCGTTGTCCGGGGAATGAAAAGGGGAAATCGGGTATATCCGTCACAAAGGTAGAAACCGCGGCCAATAGATTGGCAGTTAGCTTCCTCAAAATTAATTTTGCTACTACTTTTCAAAATTTGTCAAATATTCAGACAAATTACCATTGATTTATCCAACATTTATAAGTAATGATACAGTCACACGTTCAAAACATTTTTATCAAAATAAGATGAATTAAAATTTTTTGAATAAAATGAAAAAAGCAAAGTAAAAATCTGTAACAAAAATTTTAAAAATAAAAATATTTATCACAATTAATTCAATTAATTCTGACTTACGAAGGAAAAACAAAATCCCAAAAATATAAGAGACTTTATGTCGACAATCATTGAGTAAAATTTTCATTGAGTTATCTACAAAATTATGTCCAAAACAGAGCCATCATTTTCTTAAATAATCAAAAAAAATATTTTTCTAAAAATTGGCTCATACGATATTAACAAAATTAAAAACTACGTGAATACACTCAAAAACGAAATTATAAAAAATTTCATAAAGAAAAAATTATTGTGGGCGATCACAAATTGAAAAATCCACCCACCCACACACCCACACACACACACCCACACGCACGCGCGCACACACACACACACACACACACACACACACACACACACACACACACACACACACACACACAC
>JAXIUT010007368.1:0-11444 GCA_035586675.1 Eurytoma californica
CTTAAAATGTTTGTTTTTAATGTCATTTAGGGCTGACGCTATTAGTTTGTTATTTTTTCACTTGTATCAAACACCTGATGCCTTAAAAGTCACATTAAAAGTGAAAAATGCCATTTTTTTTTACATATTTGCTTTGCTCTAAAATAGAAACAAATTTATTATCCTTAGTAAATAGCGTTGGCCCTAAATGACATTAATAAAAAACATTTTAAGCCAAACCTCATTTAAACTGATTAAAAATTGTGGTCTGAAGTTGTCGTGAATTATTTATAATTCGAAAAAATTACTGACTACTCCTAATTGCAATTATTATAATAATAATAATCTATTTATAAAATTCAAGTTGATAGTAATTTTTGATTTAAGAATCATGGTTTAACAATTTTTCATGATGAAATTTGGTAAAATCGATTATTGATAGGGGAGAGCGGGGCATAGCGGGCCGTGGGGCAATGTGAACCTTCGGGGCATAGTGGGCATTGAGTATGTTTCATTTGCTGTGAAACATATTTCTTAACAAGTCTCACTGAAAATAAAGCATTTTGAAAAAATATCATTTTTACATTGCTATATACAGCAGATATATATAGTAATACATCAATGTAATAATGATATTCTTTTAAATAGCTTTATTTTCAACGAGACTTGTTAAGAAATATGTTTCACAGCAAATGAAACATATTTAATGAGGTGGCCCACTATGCCCCGAAGGTTCACATTGCCCCACGGCCCGCTATGCCCCGCTCTCCCCTACCTATAATAATTATTATTATTGACTAAGAAATTATAAATTGACTTTAAGTTGAAAAAAAGTGATTGCAAAGTAACTTATTTTAAAATGATGTTCACGTGAGATTACGCAGAATTAACGGGCTGTAATACCCATAGTTAGAAATCTGCCAAACCGGCATCGACATTTTCTTTGTTATTTAAAAATCGAAACAAGTTTTCGATAAAAACGCAACCTACTGCCATCCGTAATGATTTGAAGAATATCTAATTCCAATTTAAAGTCGTTCCATTCATAACTCTGGGAGAGAAATAGTTTGAAAAATTGAAATAACATATTCTCCATATCATTACAGGGGGTGCTAAATTAATTCTTTTTTTTTCTGAGTTTAAAATAACAAAGAAAATATCGATGCTGGTAAGGCAGAGTTCTAACCATGAGTTGCATATCCCCTTAATAACCTCTCGGTTCTATCTGCCAGTGGCGCCTGATTTCCCGAACGATGCAGGCTGAGGCGCGCGCATTTTCCGCGCCCCGCAAAAAAAGGGCGCGAGTCATTAATAACGATTAGCCGCGATCGCCCGAGTGAATCCGTTGTAGCGGGGGGGGGGGGGAGGGGGCAAGGGGAAGGGTAGCGGGCTTACGTAACCCCGACGGCGGCGATGCTATTATTGCCATCACCGCGCGAAAGCCATGGCGCGAGCGAACCAAGAATAGACCGCGGCGGCGGCGGCGGCTCTAAGGAAAAAAGTGCCGAGACGATGGGAGAGCAGGAAGGCCGGGATGTACAGAGGCGCCCGCTGCTTCCGATCTCGAGTGGCCGCGACGAGTGCGCGACTGGGAAGCGGCTGAGTGCTCCTGGGTCGTAGCCGAGGAGCTGCGCCGACCCTCGAAGCCCCTGCTCGCGACGGAGGTTGTGCGGCTTTTTTTATGAGCGCTTAGGTTGTGTGCTTTTAAGTGGCTTTGAAAAATTACTCGAGGCCAGCCCGATTTTTCCCTGGGCAAGACGAACGGGACGGGTCTGATTTATGGGTACGGAATACCATACTGGTTGTGTTTAAAAAATTTATTTAAGGATATCGTTAAAAAGTAAATAGTACTTCAACCCTTAAATAATGATTTTTTTTCTTTCGGGACAAAAAGTATGAGAAATTTCTCTGATAATTGATGATCATTATTTGAAACTTCTTATAGTATAAGCTGAGAACAGCAGCTTTAAAGATTCAAATAACGATCACATAATAATTATAAAATAACTTGCAATATATCGTGAAGAGTTGAGAATTTGATATTAATAATATGGGAAAAATACAAACGCCGAAATTTATAAAGTGTAGATTATTTATAGTAATATTTATTTACAAAGAGATCAATCAATGCTATTGCGGGCAGAATATCACGTATATAAAATAAGATACAGCAGCAAATAGTCCGCGTTGCGAGCCCACTAATTTCCGAATGATTGACACCTAGGGCTCTTGCAGATAAGAACCACGGAATCTCGAGGTGGAGCAATTGTACATCATCTTGTAGATAGCAAAAAAAATGCTTCAGAAAAGTTTTTCAAACGAAAGATTAGAAAAAATTAGAATTTAAAGTAACGTTACGTGGAGAGCTTTCATTACACTTCGAAATTATATCAGAGTCGTTAGGGTCCAGAAAAGTATTATAGATTTTCAAAGCATCTTCAAAAATGTTTCTAATAATTTTTCAATTTTGCATAAAGCAATTAATATAACAGCTTCCGTTCTACGTTTATTTTAATTTAATGTATTTAATCACCAAAGTATTCTGCAATATTGTAAATTTATTATTTTTGCAATAAAATAACACGTATAAATGTTTTATTTGCATAATAAAATCAATATTTTAGATAGAAAAAAATATATTTCTTTTTTAAAATGAAAAAAGCTGTTGAAAGCCGTTTTAGCTTCCGCTATCATGTTTATTTAAGAACTTATACATATACTCCCCTCTGTATATTTGAATAAGTTTGTGTATTTATTCGAAAACATTTGTACACGCGTGTAAGTACTGTTACACTGCACTTTTTAGTCCTTCACAACTTTACCCTATTCGGTACTCCGTGGCAGGGGAGATTTTTCACAATCTCAACCCCGGCAGTGTCCCGCCCCGGGTTACAACAATCTCTGTAATTCTTCTCTCTCTCTCTCTCTCTCTCTCTCTCTCTCTCGCTACTCTTTATCTCTCACTCAGGTCGCTACTCTTTCTCTCTCACTCTTGCTCGTCACCACTATCACTACTAACTACTCACACTCACACACGCCTCGGCTCTATATATTGCTCTTATACTCAAGGTCGCGAGTACCCGGGACCGAAGTCCGGCACGGAAATCGCTATCGGGACTGCGACGCACGCACGAATCTTTAGCGGCACGCTGACGCGCCGCCTGGCACTACTACTCTATTTTCCAAGCTACCAATCTCTTCCTATTCCAGGGGAGCTGGGAGTTTCACCCACCTATTTGTCACCACTAACTCTGAGCGTGGCCGGGGATAAACTCCACGTCGCCGGCGGGTTGCGTCTGGGACGGAGTATCCTCACCGGCTCTGGCGGATATCCGTGGGATCGCGGAGGCGTACCCGACCCTCCGCAGACTCACGCTCACTCAATTGATCGGTCCGCGCGCTGCACGCGCGCGGTTCCCCGAAATGCAGGGACGCGGAGGTAAATTCTTCACGCGTCTACCCGCTCTTGCTCCTCCCCGCGATCCGGCGGATAGCGGAGATTGCTCTCGACGCTATCCCAGCCTGCTCACCTTTCGGCGCTATCGCTTAGACAGCGGAGATCGCTCTCGACGCCGTTTCGCGGGCACACTCACATCCGCTCCTCGGTGCAGGCTCGACAGATCAGCGAGGATGCTGGCGATGCCGCTGAAGCTCGAAGTCGTGGCCGCGTCTCCAGGGACGCCGTCAGGGTTGACTCGCTGGGGTTCGGAGACTCGGCAAGTCGGCTGCTTCCTTGTAGCCGCTGCAGCCAAGCTCGGCCCTCTTCCTCGGCATGGCAGCTCGGCGTCGTCGTCTCCCTGGCATCTTCTCGACTTCGCTGCTCTGCCTGCTGCCTTAGTAAGAACATTTCTCTGTTTTACATTTGGACACAAAAAATTCTCATATTGTAACGCTCGCCAATGATAATCACAACTTTTATAAAATGCATAGTAATAACTTTATTTATCATAAAAGAACCGCAAGGTTAAGCATGTTATCAAAAACCATATCGGAGATCAAGTGACTAACTAGATCAAATATCTTAAAACAATAGTCCAGCTAATTTTTAAACTTTTCTCGTTCGTGGGTAATCTGTTATCATAAAAATAATAATAATCAACATCATCGTCATCATTGGCAGTATCATTATCATAATCATCATCGACATCGTCATTATCGTCATCATTAGCATTATCATTATCATAATCATCATCGACATCGTCATCATCATCATCGTCATCATTACCAGTATCATTATCACAATCATCATCGACATCGTCATCATCGTCGTCGTCATCATTACCAGTATCATTATCACAATCATCATCGACATCGTCATCATCGTCATCATCGTCATCATCGTCATCATCGTCATCATTACTAGTATCATTATCATAATCATCATCGATATCGTCATCATTAGCATACTCATTATCATAATTATCATCAACATCGTCATCATTTCCAGTATCATTATCATAATCATCATCGTCATCATAATTATCATCATAATTATCATCACTGTCATTATCATCATCTTCATTATTAGAACATTCCGTAAAGATGCCTCACGTTTCAGCTACCGGTTAAAAAGGTTCTCAAGAATATGATGAAAAACCTCCAAATAATGATGACGTACCTGTGGTACGCATACCACACCTTGCTGTGCAGGATGGTCAAGCGCAGGCGGGACATGCTGAAGATGCATCGAGGGGGCTCCATCTCTGGTAGCACCACTGGAGGTACCTGCCGAGGATGGTAAGTTCTATGGGATTGGCATTGAGGACTACGTCATTCCCCAGATTCAGTAGTGGACAATTCATCAGAGCCTTCCAGTAGTAGCCAAAAGTTACCAAATTCGCAGCCAGAGGAAAACATCGAAGTGCCGGCGTAGCTGGTGCAAGGAGAAGTAGAAAACACTGGAACTGGACGAAGCCAGTGTCAATGCCATATGCACGATCAAACCGGAAACTATGGCAGCATAAACTTTTGATACTGCAAAGAAAAGTGTGGCAACCGCTTACATCAAAATATTCTGGACGAGCCGCCAAAATCTAACGATCACCAATAATAATCATAACTTTTAAAAATAATCTGAACTTTATTTAACATTTTTCACATACGATTTTGTGGAAAACGTTCCCATTTCTTGAAAATTGAAAAATGTTCCATAAATAATTACTTTCGATGAGTGTACATTTATTTATACCAATAACCAATAAATAAAAAAAAAGTCAAAAAATGCTCCCATAATTGCTTTATTATGTTCAATTGAATTGGACTATCCAACAAAATTTCCTATGCATGAAAAGAAGACGGTGGCCAGCAATACCTACAATTCGAACAAAGCGAATTCAATTATTACTGACCAACCCATAAATTCATTACCCTTACTTATCCTCTTATTATCCCAGCCATCCAATAGCGGAACTACGCCATAAAATATAAAAGATCCAATTGTCAGGGCCTCGCCGGCAATTTCTCGTGGCGATAAATAACAGCCCGAAAGCAGACGACGCGAGTAATGCAGATATAAGGGTCTCTTCGAAAAATCAGGAAAGAAGAATAGCTTGACCCACACTCCTAATTTTTTTCGTCTCCGCTCCTCAAGAGGCTTTTTTTCGCCGGTTGATGATCGATGCATGTCGAGCGATTCGCGATTTTCAGCTATTCTCGCTCCTTCGTCAATTATTGCCGCTGCACGTCAGCTGACGCGGAATGACGCGAGGCGATAGAGCCCACACGCGTGACGTAGTGCTGCTAACGATGATGTGTAGTTTCACAACTTTTTCGTACCTACGACAATGGCCCCCGAGTTATTCTTAGTTTTGTGCAACTGCCGAGGATGTATAGAGTGTAACGATCGAGTAGTTTTTTTTTACTAAGCTTTGCGATGGATTTTATGACATCGAATCCGCTTTCGAATAAAAACAAATGGAAATGTCGAGATAAAACTTTAACACACATCCGTGTCAGTTTACTACGTGTTCGTTGCAGCGTGTTTTTTAAAAGCCATAGTCTATAGCGATTTAACTTCAATTTTATATTAGGTATTGAATATATTTGACGAGTAAGTCTGAATATTTATTATTTTTACTTCTACTTTTTGCAAAAAATGTACCGGGTATCGCATTTTAAAAGCTGGTCCTAAATATTTATTCATATAAGTATTTTTAGGAAAAATCTTTCAAACGAAAGTTGATCGGTTAAGAGAGGATTGTAGGTCTATGACCTTAAATTTGACCGTGACCTTTAGTTTCAAACAATGTGCATGTGTGTTAATGAGAATTTATTGTAAAAACACTAATTTAAATGAATGAGCAAGATGAGAAAAATAAAACATTTTTTTGCGATAAGCAGATTAGCTTTTGATAAATGTATTTTTTTCTTTTTACGTATTCTATTCCTCTGTGTATGTGTCTTGTAAGTTGCGTGACTTAAGCTCTTTAATTAGTGAATGGGTTAATTATAATGATTACTATGCCGTGTCGGCCTACACTTTCCCGATGCATTTAGTTATGTTACTGTATTAGCCATTTTAAACATTTTGCACCAGTCACGGTGAAATTCATTTTTTTTTAAATAATTTAAATTTTTTATAAATAAATACGGCAAATTATTTCATTTATATAAGAAGAAATTAATTTAGATTTTTAGCAAATGCAATAAAAAATTGTTGTATCTATGATATTTAAGTAGTAATATACGCTGCTGCTTTAGTAATATACTAATACATAAAATAATATATAAAATGCGCAATAAAATTTGCTATTTAAGTATTTCACGTAATAAATAAATAATTTTCTCCTACTACTGATGAGTCATCATTCATTTGTATAACACTTTTCCATTTTCCTGGAAGTACTGCAATAGGAATTTTAAACATTAATGGAGTGACGCTGAAATCGCATTAGAGGCACACTATGCTTTCAATATGAAAATCCATGGTATTACAGCCTTGTCGTAGCATTAAACTCGTAATACGAATTCCCAGTGAAACTTTCCCGGTCGAATTAAATTACAGTTTTAGTATGTAGTCCATTGAATATTTTTGTGAATGATAAAAAAGAGGTTCGTACTTAAGAATAAATTTTCAACTATGAATGGTAGAATAATTACGATAGTGCGCCTGCTGCGAGCGTAACTTACGCTCGATTCTATCTTGGGCTGTACTAGGAGGTCATGATTATATAGAGTAATGGTTAGGTCTAGAAGCAAATAGAATAATAAAGTATAATTTACGCTTCAATTTGTTTTTCTTATAAACTTTCTTTTTGTGGCGTTTTTATGCGGTAGTATTTTTCATTTAGTGAAACCTATTGGAAGACTCAAACTGGAGAAGCTTTAAAGTTGAACATTTGCGTAAATAATAACGTGAAAGACAAGAAAACAATTACGCTGAAAAGGAATGATAAAAGCTTTAAAGAGCTTTTATTGTGTATATTTAGGTTAATGAAAAAATCGAGCTATTTAAAGTGTACTAAAGTCTGTTTTGATTCCCTTTGAGGCGTGCACGTAGTATAGAACCCTTGTACATAACGTCCCTTTGATGTGTACTTGTTGTATTACGTCCGATTTACCTAAAATTTTCAAAAGCTTCTGAAGGACTATTATTGGCTCTGATGTCAGATTTTTAGATCTAAAGAGAATTAGAAACTGACATATATTTGTATTCATTTATTTATACAAATTAAACTTTAACTATCGTATATCACATACCGCATATCTTTTATTTATTTTCTTAAAGCATCACTGGTTTAAGAATAGTGAATCTTTCAATTTACAATAAGTATCATGCAGCGTTTCATGATCATGGGGAAGGAAACAATTTCTTTACACATCACTTAAGACTTTTTTGGTTCATCGTTGTAAGGCTTCCTACGTGAAGAAGCAAAATTTCTTGAAATTGTTATTACCTAAGTTTCCTTACATCTAAGAAACAGATCGAGTACTACAAAATTAATTTTTCACGAGTAGTTAAATGAATAAATTTAACTTCCAATTTCAACAAATGTTTATAAGCTTTAAATAAAAATGTTAAACGATTGCAGTAAATGAAACAATTTTTGAGACCCCCCGAATCTGACTCACAAAGTAGGCGAATAATAATAGCAATATAGAATGATATAGCTATTATTCTCCTCCATAATAAAATTGCGCGTTGAGAAAAGTGATGGAGAGAAATGGTCCAAGACGACAAATATATTACTCGATAGTGGGCTGCAGCACTCTGTGCATCATTTTTCATACTTTTTTTTATGGGCACCCGAATACGCGTCAATGCGATCCTCGGGAATGGTCTCTACACTATCCGAAGTGTAGCCCTGGAACAAATGTCGTCTCGAGACGTTTGTCAAGGGGGAAAGTTGCAGAGAGGGAATTCGGCCTGTGCTCTCGATGCTGCGATTCTTATACGGAATTTACGGCCAACGAAGGTTGTCATCGATTTTTTCGACGGTTATGACAAGCCGAGTGGCTTCCGATTAAGCACAGTCCGCTAAATTGGAGATTTGGTGTCGAGGAGAGCGGATAAATGCTGACCGATGTTCTTGATTGAAAACATTACCCACTTTGTCAGAGACATGAAGACCACGGGTTTTACTGCCATCGCAGCTGACGCATTCTTATTTTGGGTCCATTGCATTTCACCATTTCTTTTTTGAGAAATATTTTTCTAGCGATGATGACATTAATTTATTGTACTAAACTGTAATGTTTTGTTATTTACGTCGGTCATGTTAGAAAATATCAAATCGACTAGTAAGTTAGCAAAGTAACTCTTGTTTCGCAAGATAAAATTTCGAACTTATTTTTGGTGAAATCTGATTACAAACTATAGTTACAATGGTTGCTTAGCAAGTAGTAACTTTTCACTAACGGAGCTTTTCCAACTTCCTGCGAGACCCGCCATTTGTAATCTGAGAGGGTAAAATATGAAAATTCAATTCGTATTATCCCAGAGTTCAGCCTACCTAAGGTACTTACATCGTACTTCGGCCTACTACCTAAGGTACTTATAGCGTACTTCAGCCTACTACCTAAGGTACTTACAGCGTACTTCAGCCTACTACCTAAGGTACTTACAGCGTACTTCAGCCTACTACCTGAGGTACTTACAGCGTACTTCAGCCTACCAAGTAATTGTAGAGTAAGTAACCAAATACTGGAATTGTCAGATTCCAGCTGTCTTCAAAATTCACATGGTCAAAAACTGTAGCTGTTGTTCTTTGGTGTTGTTGTATGTTTATGAGATCGCCGAACATAATTAATTATATCACAATGACCCGAGCACAGCTCTATGATCTAAATATTCGTGTTTAGCGATTCCAAAAACATAAAGATATCATATCAACTTTTTCTTTTTTATGGGCCTGCAATTATTAATAATTAGATACAAATTTTT
This sequence comes from Eurytoma californica, assembly GCA_035586675.1. NCBI lineage: Eukaryota > Metazoa > Arthropoda > Insecta > Hymenoptera > Eurytomidae > Eurytoma > Eurytoma californica. The sequence continues at coordinate 9,362 of JAXIUT010007368.1, forward strand.
CCGTATTGAACTCAATCAATTTTTCCACAACATACAACGGGAGTTGCATAATCAGAAATGTCAAATTGTCTAGATTTGAAAAAATTATTATTTGTAAACTAGTAAAATAAATTTTTGTAGAATTTTAATATTTTAAATAAATAATGAAAACAATAATTTATTTAAAAAATTAAATTGTATTTCATACTCTAACATATGTCCCTGTGATTGTATTAAAGATAACAAGCATTCTGAAATTATCCAAAGGAAATTTTGCGATATTGCTGTGAAAGTATCAATCCTTCACGAGGTAGGTTGTGCGGAAGCTAAATTTATTCGTGGGCGTTGAAACGAGGCGCTGGCAAGTGGCGGCTACGTGTAAGTTTTCATCAAGTGTGCAAACAACACCGCGATTCTGCTAAGATGTCGTTTCAATGCGATGTACGTTACAAGTTAAAAATAGTTTGATAAAACTATGAACTGAAATTTATTGTGCTTTTCATTTAATTTTTGCATTAAATGATAATATAATTTAAATGTATTTTGAACTAAAGTGTATTCTTAGTTTTATTTCTATTTGCATGGAGAACTTTTATAAACAACTTAATTAAACACAGATTTTTAAAAAAGTTATGTTTCCTTAGTACTCTACAGTTATCTGAAAAAATATAGTTATAAATAAGCAGATAAGTTAATATATCTTACAAGCAGAATAACAATTTTTAACACTTGGTAGTACTGAAATACTTTATTTTGGTAATAACAATTTTTTACACAACGAAAACCAACAGTTATAGTCACTATTACGTCGTATACATTCCTATAAATACTTCACCATTTCTTCATCATTTCTTCATTTCTTCATATACTTTTCTCCTCATCATTTTTTATATTTTCAAAATAAAAACTTAATTCAATAGTAACCATTTCAAAACCAATTCATTTCTAAACAAACTTTCCTGAAAAAAATTGCTTCGTTACAGTGGCCACACACTCGATCCAGAAATACGCCAACGCGACATCCGCCAGCAAAGTCGATTCATTTGAATAAATAAATAAATTTTTTATAATAAAACTTTTATACGTTCAAAATAAGAACTTAATTCGATAGTAACGTTGACAAACCATTTCTCTTCGTACACATCCTGAAATTTTACCGCCAGTTAAACAAACTTTGTTGAAAAAAATTGTTTCGTTAGTGTCCACACACTCGACCCAGAAATACGCCAGCGCGACATCCGCCCGGGCGAAGTGTGTAGAGCTTCCTCCTCCGTGGCGTTAGCGCGGATCCGGCGTACATGCGGCGGCTCCCCGAGCAATAAAAGAAACGCCCCATATTCCGCTGGTGCTAATCGGATTAAAACGGGGAGATGCGCGACTTTGTAGCTCTTCACCCGCGAAGGCCAGGCGGCCGCAAGCCTATGAGTCAATTACCGAGGGCTTCGGCGAGCGCCTCCTATACCAGCGAGCGTGCGGGCGAAATTCGAGGCCGGAACCGAGCTATTTTCGAGGAGGCGGAGGAGGCGCGCCGACCAGATGCCGGCGCTTATACACCGGGAAACAAACCTATAGGCGTAGAGCGGCGATCGATCACTTTTTAAAGGCGGACTTGTCTGCACGGAGGTGGGAGCTACGCTCGTTTGTTTCGATTTCCGAAAGTTTGCTTGCCTTTCCCATCGGGGCTCTAAGGGCGATCCTCGTGATTGACATTCGAACGACTCTTAGCTTACCGTTTCCCCGGCTCTCGTACGAGAGTTCCCGGAATTTTTCGGGAATTCGAGTATGTTCGGGAGGGGGAGAAAAACCTTTTGAAGATCTAGGACAAGTACACTATTTTCCGCTATATTTGTAATTGAATGACTTCTCAGATTTTGTGGTTAATTTTGGGACATTTAATTTTTTTTTAATGTGCCTGTTTCAAATTGAAGTAAAAAATAATTCCTTTACATTTTTATCATAAATTATCTTTTTGGGTCATTTAATAAATTTTCTTATTAATAGTTGTACATGTCGAAATTAGTGAGAAACTTAAATTAGTTTTAGCTTTTCATAAAAGGCCTACAGATGTTTTCGGGAAGAAGATACATCTGCTTCTAACAATTTA
>JAXIUT010007368.1:11544-25462 GCA_035586675.1 Eurytoma californica
TTTGTATGAAAATTTAATACAAAAAAGATGAAGTAATAAAAAGAATTAAAAGAATTTTAAAAGAAAAATGTTTTTTGATAGGCTAGTAAAATCGAACTTTATGATGAAGAACAAGAAGCAAAGCTTCATGAAGCTAACAAGGCACTTTACTGGTTCAGCCATATATACAAAGAAAAATACGAAGGAATAGTTTCCTTATAGCAATTTAACTTCATTCGCTTGACTGCGAATAAATATTCCAGTGACCTATACAATGGATTTACTACGATCAAAGCAAGAAAAAGGTATTTTTATCGAAGTTTCATTGAATTTTTTAAAGTTTTCACCGCGTTTCATGTTTTTTTTTTAATTTGTGGTTTATCTTTTCATACAATTTTAGAAATTAAAAATATTGATATACCGAGTTAAAAAATAAAAGTATCTCAAATTTACATAATTATATTTGTAAAGTTACTCCACATAATAATACATGCTTAAGCCCGCAATTTAGCATTAATTACCAACAAAATTCATCATTATAAATTCAAAACTTGAATCTCCAATTTACAAGTTACGCTTCTGCATCTTATGCTTCCTCTGCATTCTTTCAACAAAAAATCCAAAATCACAAACAAATTCACCATCCCCATATCTATGACAAAATTCAATAAAAAAATATAAAATAAAATATGTATAATAAGAAATGTTTCGCCTCGGTCGACAATTACATGTGATCTGAGGCTTTCTTATTATACAGGGCTAGGTATGTATACTATTTTTTGTCTTAGCGAGACCGATATTACAAACTCCCGATCGGGAGCCGGGAGGGAAGTTAGTACTTTCGGCCCGCTAGGGCGAAAAAAGTTTTCACTTTTTAAAACCGTAGTTTGTATAATGAACATACTCAAACTAGTTCATTACAACTCGCAAGAATAAAAATGCCCCTCATTGACTGGAACTCGCCGTGGCGCCGGTGAAGGAAAGCGTCGCGAGCTATGATAAGGTCACGGCTCAGCGCCAGCCGTTATAAATTACCTACGGCCGCGAAACAATAAAGCGGCGCTTGCGCTCGGGCGGGCGCGAAATTCAAAGCGAAATGAAAACAAACGAACCGCGGAGCGCGCGCCTGTTGCAGGTGTGACTCGAAGCGTTCGGCCTTCTGACTTTCGGATTACGAGGGTCGAAAATCGCCGGCTGCGCACGAGTGATATACGAGCGACATTCGCACTCGCGAGTACCACCGGGATCGCGGACTTAACCCGGCGAAATGCTAAAGCGCCTGATTCGGGAAATCGAGGAAATTTCACGGGTTCTGTGACGACATCTGAATTCATTTATGCACTTCTGGAAATTTAGTTCTGAAAAGCGAGTTTGGGCAGGGTTAAGGAGCGGGGGGATGACAGGGGTACGAGGAGGAAGGAGGAAAGTATATTTATCTACGAAAGCAGCATTTTGGATATTTGTATATGACAATAATAATATCGCTGTTTAGGCTTTCATAAAGGTCTTGAGTGGTGGGTTGGTAAAAATCAATTATGAAAATATTGATTGTCCGGAAATAAATATACGAGACAATGTATTGAAGTACTAGAAAAAATAATGGTAGAGGATTAATCATATTGAGAGTGCGGCTTTATTGTAAAATACAAGTTGCAAGAAGTCACTATAGGGATAGTTTACAACGCGTGCTCAAATATATATTGAACCATTTTTTAAAATGCACTTCAAAGAGTAGTAAAATAATGTAATAAAAATTATTCTATATATTCAAGAAAAATAGCCCATAAACATTTTAATAACAAAAAGAGTAATAAAGTTTTAGCTGTTGTAAATCATAACCATAAAACTTTAACTCCATAACACGTGACATCGAATTTAAATTTTTTAAATACTAAAGGTAATATGAAAAAAAAAACATTTAAATTCTGTGCAAACTCCATCAGAAGTTACATAATCCACGTTTAATTCACTTAAACAAAACTTTCCAATAACTCAATACTCAATCAAACTCGAAAACTGAAAAAAGAGCCAAGCTCCTCTCCACCGAGGAGCCGCCGGTGCATCCGCCACGTGCGCGGATAGCGTACGTAACTCGTATAAAAAAGGGCCGCTCGGCCGGATCGAACCTATGAAAAAAGAGGAGGAAGAAGTCGCGAGTGGGTCGATAAGCGGTCGGCGAGCGCGAGGAACGAGTGACATAGGTCGACTTGCCGCAAAATAACATCAATCGATAAGCCGAGGGGGGCTTGACGTCAACATACATAGCTCGACACGCGACTTTTCCGCAAGGTGCGCACCGACACTCCCGAGAAAGTCGAATGATTTGTCTTGCGATAGCGAGGAGACGCGGGAGTTAAAGTTACCGGTGTCTCTATGATGCACGTTCTAAAATCGACCGGAAATAATTTTTAGGTTCTATCTCAGGTTCAATGGAAGATTGAAGGCTTTCACGATGTTTTGTGATGTTCAATATCAGATTTATCGGATTTCAATCATGTAGAAGTTCTTTATGATGTTTCGTAAATAGCCTACTTCTTCAGGACTAAACTAAACCTAAACCTAAACCAAAACCTGAATTAGAAGTGAAATTTCGATGAAACGTCGACATAAGAAACACTACAAGATCGAACCCTGAAAAATCCTATTTTATAATGTAACAAAATGTAACAAAATACCTCCAAACCTGATTTCAGGTTTCTACTGAAACTGAACTGAAATAAACTGCAATTTTCACGAAGTCAGCAAATGAAAGTCTCTTACTTTTGAAACTCATAAAATAGCATGGTAAATATTAGATGAAATAATACTATTCTTTAAAAAGTGAGTATATTTATGTAGATGATTACAATACAACAATATTAATTAGTTCTCTGAAAGTTAAAAAAATTAATATAATAGTTAGAAGAACAAAATACGCAGATCTAACATTAAATCATGAATTTAGTACTTGAAATAAACTTGTATGATAATAGGATCTAAAACTAGTTTAAAAAGTAAGCCTGTATTTGTAGGTTAGAGTGTTTTCACCCCATTATTCTGGTCAATATATACACGGAGGGTGCGTTCGACCGAAGCGATAAACAAGTTCAGTGAGTAAGTAATTCACAAGTTGATAAAAGATTATCTATGTCTACAGGGGAAGTTTTAATTCTTTTAACAGTGCAAAGATGCGCACATATAATTAAATAAAAGTATATTCTTATACTGGTAAATTGTAGAACTGGAATTACATGTAAAGAAAAAAAGTTAAATCAGTATTCGATGATTCTTAGAGGTAACAATATATTTGCACATCATAAATTTTTTAAATAATGTAATCAATTGTAGATGAATTTCAAACAATGTATGAGCCAGTGCATATTAGTTCATAATGTTCCCATTGCATTAACAATCAATTGTTATTTTCATTTATTACCATGACTTAAACGTAATGTATACTAACCCTATGCTCCACCTATAAAATCACATTTACCCAAAAATCAATATCAATTAGCCCTCGGAAACGCTATGCTGTTGCTTCGTTTCTAGAAGCGGAAAATACTATTTCTGCTGTTGTTTCGTTTATGGTAAGTACTTAATAAGTACTTTGTTATTTCAGTCGATTTTATACGTTTTTGTGACCTTGTGACCTGAAACCAACTCGGAAAGAAAAAATCTACCGCGAAACCCCCTTCTGCTGGAGGGGAGTGGGTGAGAAGGGGAGGCGGTAGCCTTGTAAGCCATATTTCAACGACAAGCAAGTGGAAAAAATACTCGGCTTACGAGTGGTGAGGGGTTATTTTGCAGTCATTAGTGCTTTAAAATGTGCGATAATTCAGTCGAATGGACACTAAAATTTATACGAATGTTTGCCATTACGAAGCGTTAATGCTTCTAGTAAATATAGCGAGAAAACGTCTACCAACCAGCGTACAACTTATCATACTTATCAGTTAAATAAGCGTAAGATTAATTTGAGTGAGCAAGTGAAATGGGTGTATACATTTACTGATAAACTTTTTTTATTGAGTTTCAACCGGGAATTAATTCACTCCACATTTCACATGTACAAAACGAAGAAGATTAATAAGTGGCATTTCAGGTATTTGTTTATTATCAAATGATATAAATTACAATTTAAAAATGTTTTCTAACAATAAGATATATAATAACATTTTTGCATTCTACTTACTCTATTGACAATATCGACGGTTAGGGCAAGAAAGATAACTCGGTCAGCGCTTGAAGAAGATATTAACTGGGCTTATGGCTTTAAATGTGTGATGATTCGGACAATTATTTGAAAAAGATTATCTCGGATTGTTACTTGATAAAGGTGCTACCTCGGTTTTGGTTCAAGAACATGATATCTCCTGTATTATGACATGTGAGTTAGCACAAGTTATCACATTTTCAAGCCACTGTTTGAGTTGTCACCTTCTTCAAGCTACTGACCGGTTTATCACTTTCCCCTAATCCTCGATATGAAAGTAATATAATCAAAATTCAATTATAGTCTTTATTATATATTGGTGAAGAAAAACTGATCGGGTGAGGGGTGAGAAACTATAAAATAAAAAATAAATATGACCAGAATCGATTAATTAGTAGAACAATAACTGATGGATAAAATTTTATTGTATAATAAAAAAGAAAATAAAAATGTACCTTTTCAATTTAATTGCCATGCTACTTCACCGAGGAGAAAAAGTGCAACAAAAAATTTCTAGTCGAGTTATTTTCAGTGTGCTTAAACACGCTTTCTTTTTTTTATTCGGAGCAATAAAAAAAACTGAGAATTACAAGTGTAAGAGGATAATATAGTCAGCTTAAGATTACCACCGTGAAACATAAAATTGAGGTCGCTTTGCACTTGAAATTACTAGAAGAAAAATTGCGGTTATCTGCGAGTACATTCGCTACTGCTTTACGAGAAAATGGAAGGAGTTATGCGTTCGGTCCTTCGCCGTTTATCAAAGGGACGCGCGAACGAATCCTAAAAGTCACGCACTCAAGGTGAGACATAAATAAAAGGCCACTCTAGTCATTCCATAAAAAAGAGCTTTGCGTCGATTGCTTTTTTTTTAATAAACCAATATCCTCTTTTTGAAAAAGTTAAGAATAACCTTCATAACTTATTGAATGATGTGTTTCTTTTTTCAGTAATTATAAAAAAGTAGAAGTACTGTTTTTATCATCGGTTCGCTAACAATACATTGTAAAGTAGTGACAAATTTTAATTACCGAAAAGGTTATTTTTTTTAATCAACTGATATATTTCGTACTGAAAGATCGTAATCTTTTAAGTATTTGTAATATTCTCCTAGTTTGAATGATACGTATTTTTGTTACGTAACAAAAGTGCATAATTTGGTACGTTACAAAACGTTCGAATTAGTGTGGTATTTTTGAAACGTATTTTTGTTGCGTAAGTTCACGTTTTCGTTCGTATATAAACAACAAAATTCACGACAAGAAAAAAGAAGATAGCATGTAGACCGTACTCTTCTCGCTGATAATAGAAGAGCATCGAAATATCCTCTCTTGCATCTCTCGAATTCGGTGCACGCGTGGCTTGCTTATCTTGCTTCCTGGCGCAATAGAGTCCGCCGGCGCGCATCGAGCGGAGTCAATATTCATCCGAAATTTATGGTCCGTCTAATGGCATCGCCCGAACTTTTCAGCCGTGGCCCATGCGCAGCCCGGTCTTTTCAATTTTCCCTCCGCCGCCTGAGCGCCCGTACGGACGGGCAAAAAAATTGCTTGGATATACACCGCGTCGAGGACGCGGATCTCGGTCTAGTCCGCCTTTTTTCTCGCTCACTCGTCCGCCGTTTATCTCGCGGCAGTGGAGCAGCACAATGGCACCGGGGGGTGTCTATTCAAAGGAGCCGAATGTTTCGCGTGTGTCTTCGGCATTTGTCGCTTGGACGGGACACGCGTGGATTTTTTCGGGGCTACGGTGGCGATGAAGCTGCATTTTTCCGCTTGAAAGATTAATGTTCTTTTTCAACGGACGGTTGTCAGATTTACGCCTATTGTTAAACGTAGGAGCCCCTGTTTTTAATTTAAAAACATTTCTATACTGGAGGATTATAGGGCGTTAGCGTTGACATTATCTGAAAAATATTTTGAACCACACGCCCATTCAGAAACTAAAATTAAAAACAGAGAATCCTTTGAAAAAAAAAATCCGATTGACTTTCACCCGATCTTCATGATGAAGGTTAAAGTCAAGATTAAGGTCACTGACCTATGGTTACCTCCGAAGTGAGCAACATTTGTTTGAATTATTTTTCTTCAAGGCACACACGTTCGACTATTCCACTCGATGACGTCGCTTTCAATGAAGACTTGAATTATGAGACGAAGACTAGTATATTTCAAATCTCCGATGAAAACTAACGTATTTCAATCCTTCACCGCGAAAACTAACAAATTTGGATTCCAGTAGTATTAAGTAATTTAATTTTAAAATTGTTCCAAATTCTGTAATTATCATAATCATTAACATTGCAATGAGTACTCCCTTAGTTATGACATTCGTTATTATTAAAAAGATACTCTACAATAAGCTCTTGCACGAGTATCATAAAATATTAATTTGGTTAATAAAAAGGAATATTCTCTTTAGGCAATACCAGTTTATTAGAGAGCATTATATTTGTTTGATATCAATATTATTATAGATTCGATTAAATAAATAACGTAATACAACGTAATACAAGTCAAACAACTTCGAAAACCAGTATATTTCCAGCTTTTTTTTTTTAATTTTTTACGTGTATCTCACATTTTTTATTCTGTTCCTCATTTATTTTTTTCTTGTCTTTAAAAATCCAAACGCACATTCACTGAAATATTTTCATCATCAATTGTAGGTGCCCAAATTATTCGAAAAATGTGTATCCATCTTGCATCTTTTTTAGTCCTCTTTGTAATAACGATAAAAGCGTACCTGCTTTATTTCGTTTGGTGAATTAACGATCGCAGAAGTTATCCCGACCTCCTCTTAAACTTCATAATGTATACCATAAAAATAAAACTTTTATGCTAATGGACATTTTTTAAATTAGATTTTTATTTTTCAATTAAAAATATACTGCCAATTTTATTATTAAATTTTTAAATTAGCAATTTGTTTATCAAATGTCGTATAAACTCTTTTGAAACAATTAGAATAATTTCTGTTTTAATTTTATGATTGAATTTACCATCAATATCGAACCTTAAAAAAATTTGATGTACGTCTACAGGTGACAATACAATTATAAATCTTTCACAACTCTTTAATGTACAAATCTCCCGTGTAGTAGCAATAAATTTGAAAGACATCGTGTCCCTCGACACTTGCCTTAAATCCGTTATATATTCGAACTAAAACATATTTATTCATAAGCTACCTAAAAAATTACTAAACCAATAACGACACGCGAAAGCTAAACTCATCGCCTGATCTCATCATTGTTTACATCCAGGGTGGATTTTCGTATTGAGGGTGTTCAATAAATCCTCCGCGAATTCATCGACGGGTTCGAAAACACATGGCGAGTACAAGGGACGCGTAGAACTCAAAGCAATTTCCAGCGATACCAAGGGTCCCCACGACATCGGGACTGCACGCGAGAACGAGATTCGTCGCGTTTCGCTACGCTTCGGCAGAAAACCGCGAGAACACGCGAGAGTTCGGACTCGGTTAAATCGTGTTGATTCGCTCCGTTGATTTCCCGACCGTCGCGGTTCCTCCAATAAACCTGCCGGAAAACGTCGTTCAAATTATTTATGTATGACAGGTGATGGAATTTATCATTACATCTCGTTTCATTAATGAATTGTATAATGTAAATGGATGTATTTTAATTCTATTAAAGGAGAACTTCTTCTACTAAGCTTGGACTAAGATACTCTTAGAATTGCCGTGGAAAGCATGTGGTATTATTTCAAGTTTGAAAAAAAAAATTAAATCAAAAGAATATTCAACCTGCTATGATTGAAAATCCATGACTGTATAGAGCCGTATGTTTCTACTTAATATTTTAACACCTAAACTAAAATTTAAAAAATTTATTTATCATGTATAATCTTTTTTAGGCAATGTTATCTTTTCAAGATTATCTATTAATTAGTAATAGTTCATAAATATGCTAATTTTTCCAGATTGCGACTGACCCCTTTCATCTCCTTTGAAAGTAAACACTGAGCGAAGTACAAGTTAAAATGAATTTATTTTTTCAAAGTAAATAAAGGAATAGAAATGAGCGCTAATGTATGCAAAATTACAAGAGATAACGAAAAGAACGGAAAATTCAGAAATAAGAGATAGGACTGAAATTATAAGTAGCGCCACTAGCGAGATAACTAAACAAAAAAAGGGTATAACAGAAAGATAAAACCGGGAAGCACAGAAAATCCAGGTAAAAGCAGAGACCGAATGGAAAGACGTAAAAAGTAGGAAAAAGGTCGTCGTAAAAGGAATAAGTAAGGGATTTAGAAAATAGTTAAGAATAAATGGAATAAGCAATAGAAGACCGAGGAAAGGGTAAAAAAGTCATCAATTTCCTCACAATTACACACAAGGTACTAACTTCTCCAGGAAGGTGTTAGTCGTACTTGGAAAATTTCGCTAATAAAATTGATAAGAAATACTCGATTCGAGAAGACCAATAAATTCAATTAATTAGCGAAACTTCCACGGAAAAAATCTCAAGTCCGAAGTCCCGATACTTAGCTGCGACATGCGTAGCGTAAGTAGATGGATCGGTTGGGCTGTCAAAGTTGCATTACGGCGCGACGGTTGTCGCTTGGCTCCGTTCATCTCTCGGGGAGTCACAGAAACTTTACTCCCCGATCGCCGCTCCCCCGAGACGCTCTCGGCCGCTTCGTCTTGCTTTTTTACTTTTCGCTTACTTTATTCACTCTCACTCTCATAAAGTTGTTCGATCGATTTTTCAAGCTTTTTTTGTTGTAGGAAATCTTTCTTCCTTCGTTTTTCTTTGTTACGGAATGCCACAATGAAAAGATCAACATAAGTCAAAGTATTGATAGATTTGAATAAATAGTAAGGTTGGTGTTTCACCGAAACTTTATTGAAATAAAAATAGTAACTTTTGTAAAATGTAAGAAGAGAGTATGAATAATGTCGAGTCAGCTATTAAATAATTACTTTCTAAATACAAATCACTTTGAAATATTTTTTATTAAACAAAAACTGATATAATATTTCACCGTGTATAACTGTTCCGAAAATAAAGCAAATAATATTCTTTTTATAAGCGTCTGACCTAACTCGACCGAATCTACTTAAAATAGTCCATAATAATTACTTTCTAAATGCAAATCACTTTGAAATGTTTTTTATTACACGAGAACTGATATAATATTTCACCGTGTATAACTGTTTCGAAAATAAAGCGAATAATATTCTTTTTATGAGCGTCTGACCTAACTCGACCGAATCTACTTAAAATAGTCCATAATAATTACTTTCTAAACGCAAATCACTTTGAAATGTTTTTTATTCACGAGAACTGATATAATATTTCACCGTGTATAAATGTTTCGAAAATAAAACAAATAATCTATTCTTTTTATGAGTGTCTGATCTAACTCGACCGAATCTACTTAAAACAGTCCATAATAATTACTTTCTAAACGCAAATCACTTTGAAATGTTTTTTATTATACGAGAACTGATAGAATATTTCACCGTGTATAACTGTTTCGAAAATAAAAAAAAAAAATAATATTCTTTTTATGAGCGCCTGACCTAACTCGACCGTATCTACTTAATATAGTCCATATAATTATGGACTATGGACTATACATGATGAATATAATTGTTACTCGAATAGTATACAAAAATAAAAATATCCAAAACAACGTGAACCTTTCTCACTTAACGTAATGCAAGCTAAATTAACTCCAACGTAAATCCTCATTTACTTAAACTAATCTAACTCTTAAGTACCTGCGAACGAAAACCAAAATTGCTATTTTCCAACCTACTGAAAAAAAAATGATCTCGACCTACTCTAAACCCGCTGGAGACTTTATATGGTTTTCGTTTTCGCTTATAAAAAAAAAAGGAAAATTGCATAAAACAGGCGATTATAATTCACGGGGCGCACGGGACAACGTTAATCTCCCTAAGCCCCCAGCATCCGTTTTACGAGGTAGCCAGGGAAGGCGTAGATGCCGCAGGCGACCAGCAGGACGAGGAGGAGGCAACAGCAGCAGCCCAAGATGCGCCATCTGTAGTAACGGCATACCACGAAGCAGCAGGCTTTCCATGGATTCCGAAACCAGGAGAACGACGTATCTGGCCGGCTGAGGGATCATACGCATAAATTACACTCGGCTTTGTTCGCGGCTTAGAAGTTTTGGAAATTGAGCTTTATGTTAATATATCAAATTAAAGTGGAATGAGTTTTTTATTAAAGGTAGGACGTATGAAATGTTTATTAAGCGGATGCGTAAGTAGCTTTACTCCGGGTGCAGTCAGGCGTGACTTGCAGCTTGACGTAAAGGGATTTTTTATTCCGGGTCCTGGAGATTAAGAGATTTGACATGTACTCGAGAGAATATTTTAATAAACTAGATGAAAATTATCTAAAAAAATTCATATAAATGTCCATCGCAATTGAGTTCAAACTAAAAATAAAGAATTTTTATATACTACCGGTGATAGACAGACGAGATCTTATCAAAATTTAATTCATATTACCATTCGTAGACGATAGAAGAAGCACTTTTTACATTTTTCTTTATTTATTTAAAAATAAAATAGTTAAATTTGATGTATCATTCGTACTTATTTACGGTTTTATATTTTTAGCTACATTATGAAGTACACGAATAAGCAGCGATTTCTAAAATATTGATAGTACGTGCGAGTTTAAAAAACAAGAAAAATTAATCAGGTGTAAAATTTGGTACGAATAGGCTCTGTATCCTCTAATTTGACATGCTTTCAATACGGTTTTTATCATAATTGTCACGCGATAGGCTAATCAGACGAAAACATGTACTGTTGCTAAGGAATAGAAATATTCGCGTGTCTGACAGAAACGTGCCTCATTCTACTTACAGGAACTTACCCGCGTATAATTAGATAGATTTACGTTATTTTTACTCACACACCATAGTCATTCGTCGCTAAGGTTATTTAAAATTGCTCATCATAATTAGCAATTTCTAACAAAATTAAAAACTTAGACCCACTATAATAAAAATTAAAAAATTTCTTAAATAAAAATTTAAAATCAGTTTTAACTGAGGGAGATAATAAACATGAATCGCTTGATAAATATTCAGAAAGGCTTTGAAACAAATCACGAGATCCGTAATCAAGCGTGAATTTATGCAGTAGACTGTATCAAAATTTATCACGAAACTCTCTTTTCAAAACTTTTCGATTGCTGATGGTGTATAGATGTATGTTGTGTAGATTAATCATTGGCGCGCCCATATCAATTTTACAAAACTTGGTTTGCGTATGCGAGTACAGATAAACATTCGGGCCGATTTTACGAATGAAAAGAAATTTTTTTTCATTAAACAGGATCAACAAATATTTTCGCCGAATGGTCAGTTTAGATGGAAAACGTTGATTAAAATCGTAAATCTACGAATATTTACAATCATTCAATTTTATTTCAGTAAGGCAAATAAAAAGAATATCTTAAAAATAACAAAAGAATCTACAATCTTAACCGTTTCAAAGGTAGACCTCGATATCCATCTCTTAAGAAAAAGTTTTGTATATAATAATAATTTCAAATATATTATAGAAAAATATTTTAAAACATTCTGCTCTTAATACGAACCACTATTCGTTCTTTAACATTCCTAAATTCACGAATAATTTACTTGAAAAAAAGAAAAAGATATTTGCAATGAATCTGCGCAAATGTTGAAATTAAATTACTTCACCCGTGATATTTAATAAAAAAATTATTTTCGTTTAATCCATCAAACAATGACCTATTAAAAATATTCCATGCACGTCCATTTAATTGCCAATTTATTACTCGCACGCATGTATTATTCAGGGATTTCATTCGCAATTCGTTACCGCGGATTTCATTCTCGAATGCGCGGCACGAAATTTCCTTACGCCGCACTGTTTACGTACGATAAACACTAGGGTCAACGATCTCCGGGATCTTTTATTCATCCCATTTCGGATTCCGCGAAATTCGCCGGCACTTACAATTTCATAAAAAAAAAGTAGAGCAAGAAGCGCAAAAAGCGCGAAACCATTGTGGGCGCCGCTCGAGACAAAGAGGCGTAACGCCGTGAAAAGGCTAAAGCGTCCGGGACAAAAGCGGGAATAAGGAAGGGCGCGCGGGAAGCGCCTGCATTATGAATCGAGCCGACGCGGAAACGAGTTTCGTCGTGCTCGCGCCTAAAAAAAAAACCAGAGGGGAAATTCTCGCGCCGACGTGTTGGTGCTGCCCCTTTTGTTGCCGGCGCATATCGGAATTCGGTGCGGCTTCGCGTGCACAGGTTAACTGCGAAATTTTTTTTTTACTCGCTTTCTTTCTTTTTACGCTGCGAGGACCTACAATGAGTTTCACGCAACACTGCGAGTAGTGGAAATACTCGGATATGCGAAATATTTTTTAAACGCTTGAATTATTATTGGTTTAAATGAGGTGTTTATTTTTTAATTGGCAACGGTATAGTCGTAGAAAGATTTTTACTTGTTATAATTAAAAAAAATAGCATTTTATATTTTTGTGATAAGCAGAAAATTTAAACTTTAATCAAGGTCTTTGGAAATTTATTGCTCTTTCAAACAGAAAAAATTACAGTAATAAAATTTGTAATTTTAGGTTCAGTAAATAGAATTAAATGAGAATTTTAATTAAACTTGATGAAAAATAATAAATTATCATATAAATGCATTTGAACGTTTATTTAATATGCCAAATAATTTAAGGGAAACAAAAATAATATCAAATTTCAAAAACTGCAGCGCAAAATTAATGTAAAATGTTTGTAAAATGCAAAAGATTAACGAAATGTTTCTGGAATTTTATAAACAAAAAGATTTTTCAAAGGGTGCTTTTTTCATGTAGCTACAACATAATTCACGAACGCGTGTACAACTCATATCGATTTGCTTTCGCATTGAAATTTCGTCGGACAAGATATGATAAAAAAAGCTGAAACAATTGAAGAGGCAACTAAGGTAAACGTTTTCCCTACGCTAATCCCCATACTTCCTCTATGATTGTATAATTAAGTTAATCATGATAACGACAAGTGTGGCCCTTGTAACTGGTCAAGTGCTTAAAAATTGGGCGTACACGCGATCACGAGAGTAGATCCTTATCTTGCGCCTTGCTCCTTTCATTTTTCTTCTGGTAGGTGTGCATATGTGTGTGTATACTAGGCCGTTGCCTTACATTCATTCAGCCCTGTAATTGAGGGGTTTCCGCACTCGGTACACTATGCGCGATATATCGGTTTACACCATGAAAACGATACTTGTACTTTAATAGTTATACATTTTAATTAATTTATTCGTCTTAATTGTTAATCTATTTTCGCTAAATGTTAGAGTAATTTTGGACTTTACGAGTTGAGTGCATAGTTTAGTGGAGAAATTTAATTACTTAAACAATGCCTACATCAAAATTTCGTCGTCAGTTGTACAAATATGCATTGTATGAAATTTAATTGAAAATAATGAAACACTGTTATATGTTGTAGTGTAGCAAAGTGTGTAACAAAGAAATATAATTTAGACTAGTGCCAGATAAGACATAATTTAATGGATGTAAAAATCATAAATAGAGATCTATTTCACCGACAACGGTATATTTTATTTTTTAATTTAAACCAAAAACATTTTAATTGCTTTTTCTCCTAAATACATAATTATAATCTGCCTTACCGGCATCAATTTTAAAATAATGCTTTGTGGTAACTTTGATAATGGAACAGAAACCAT